>JAQFXM010007161.1:0-12242 GCA_034693345.1 Entomobrya multifasciata | reverse complement strand
CATATCATTGCTTATTGAAATTTTTCGTAACCACCCATTTTTCGTTACCGAGGGAGTAACGGTAATGTAACCGTGTACACTCCTTTCGTCACGCACAGCAATGCAAAAAACTATTTATGCAACGTGACAAGACTTGAGATAGTTCCAATTTAAAAAGCCTTCGCATTTCGAATGCCATTATAGAAAATCCTTGCACAATAAAGTTCGAAAAAAATGTAGCATGTTTTATTACTGCTTATTAGAAACATTAATGTTTAGTATATGTAATATATTTTACAGGTTGACTTTCCTATATTTTGGGTAGTAATAGTAATGACATTGACGCAAGGTCAACTGCAACTTGCTGAGTATGAAACCTAATAGAAGGCACGACATGTCAGGTAATTCTAAGAAAAATATTAACGATAAATATTACGTTGAGTGAAACTGTAATAACTGTACAAAGCTTGAAAAAAGTCTACTTTAAACTTCAAACAAGGAGTTAAGGAGGTGCTTCGCCTCAATATTTTATCAAACTGATTTGCTAAGGACTGAAAAGAACTAAGCAGCAGCAAAAAAGGTTCATATTTACCTTGAGTGCTTAACTATGACTTTCTCCTTTTAAAAAAATACTCCCTAGATTCAAGACTTGCTTGCATGTTTACGTTTTCGTCTGTCCGCCTGTCCATGTGCACGACAACTCAAATGCCTTTTCCAATTACAATCCTTTTTGTTTGAATGATGATGTCGTTAATTAGCCAAGTCATACTTAACTTAAATGTCTGCATTAATAAAACCATGCTTAAACTCAATTTTTGATTTGCAAAAAAATCGCTACTTATCTGTATTCAGCTGTCACGCTTAGATTTACAGATAAGCCCTTATTATACGAGGTTTTGCTTCGTTACTTTAAACTGACAAGAACGGTTACAAGTTTCAAAGAACAGAACTTGAAAATATCTGTTTCAAAATATCGTTTTTGACATTAAAAAGAAATTTCGTCTTAGATGAACCTCTGAAGTCATAACCAAACAAAAATAAATCGTTTTGAAGAAATGTCAGAGAAAGGAGAAATGAAAATCTGGAAAATAGACAGCTTTTGTTGATTTTTCATTGTATTTGTTTTCCTTCTCTTCTACGTAACTGCTCTATACTTAATGGAGTTCACAGTCCGGTCATGGTCACTGAAACTACATTACTGATGTGATTGTGCTATTGAACCGTATCTGTGAGCAGCCTTGAATGTATATACATACCTAGGACTTCATTTCAATTTTATTCCAAATAATCAGGTTTTCCCTTTCGTATTTCATTCATTTAATTTAAAGTTAGAATCTTTGAATAGTGTATGTCAACAATTTATTTTGCCATCTGCCAATATTCATAAATTGACACACTATGTGAACTCAATTTTATAACACAAATTATATTTATGCGACTGTTTATTTGTGATTTTATAGTTCCCTGGCATTGTATCCTATCTAGGTACCTAATTGTATCAACTTGTTAGTTAGGCATGTGCGAGTAGGTGAGCTAGCAATAACACAGCTTGTTTTGACAAATTCGCAGTTTACTATCTCATTTGTGCTCGCTTGTTTGGAAAAAATAGTTTCGAAATTAGGTATACGCTCGCTATCTCCAGAGGACATTTCACTGATTGATTCCTCCAATTATAAAAAACTAATAGAATGATAATGGCTTTCTGCCACCGACAAAGTAAAATCACAGAGTAATATTGCGAGAGCAAATATGATCAATCAAAAAGCCTGGTGTTTTCCCTTCCAGAAATAATTGCTTATCATAACCTTGCCTTTGTGCTCCCTCCTTGATATCAATTTAATACATATAAATTACTTTTCATTGAGCATCATAATATAACCGGCTAACAAAATTCAATCCATTATCTGTCCGTGCCTACTTTTATCATAATCATGTCATGGCTTGACAAACAATTTCAAAACAAAGAGGCTCCCAATACTATTTGAAATCATGGCGGAATGACAGTTTGACTTTAATTTATTTTCCGTTTCTGCTTGAAAGCCAGCATACATACTTTGTTTAACTGTACTTTAGAATAAAATATTAAATTTTCAATTCAGCAAAAATTAACGACATATACTCGTCCCTTTTTCAAATTATTTACTTCAGGTACTGCGCTCTCTACGTCAAACTTTTTTTCACATAAAACTAACCTTATTATTTTTACTGATATATACCTGCTAGTGTAGTACACCCCGGAGCACATTTTTTTCTGATAAAACTAAACCAGGAGCAATGAATAGCTAAAGCATCCATTTATGCAAGCCAAGATGCTCACACAAAATAGAAGATCGTAATGCAATGCTTTCTTTTTCATGTGTCAGTAATTCGCACGCTCTCAATTTTATATTCTATTAACATCCCTACTTTTTCTCCATTTACTAATATCCAATTTTTAAAGTTCGTTGCGAAATTACTGACGTAATCATAAGAACAGGTTTCCGAGTAATTCATACTTTCACCACTACCGTCATCATCTTCTCTATTGAATTTTTTCCTTGCTGAAAAGGTATTTTCTTTCCATCTCAAAATAGAAAACACTTAAAATGGGTAGTGCATTGAACTACCTACAAAATGAACTGTTTTCGAATCTTTATCGTAAGACGTTGGAAGATGTTGAGGCAGGCAAAGAAAAAAATGGACATGAAGAAAAAGTAAGTAGAGCAGAGATAGTATGTAATGTAATGCAGTGTTGTTAGTAGTAGTCATCATTATTATTACAATCGTCCTCCGTTCCGTATTACAAGCTAACTTAGCAGTACTTTCTCCAACTTGTAACGATTGCCATAAAAAAGAGTAAAATGTCTATGACATGCATATATACACGCTACATGAAATGCAATTCAATGAGCTGAGTTTTGTGACTTGAGTCAAGTGTGGTGGTGGCTGGTGCATGGTGCTCATAAAAAGATAATCCTATTCATAGCCAGTCAACCAAACTAGTTCACTATGAATGTAAAACTTTAGACGATCAAGCATGTTAGCATAGCACCTTGATACTTTGGAATGGTCATCATTTGCTATCTTGAGTTCTGATCATCGTTATCATCTCGTCGAGACTCAATCGGATGTAAGGAGATGTATAAAAGAAGGGAACCCGTTTGAATGAAGCGTGTTGTTATCAGGATTCAGGACAACGACAACAGTTTTCACTTTGGAGTTTTCTTTTCAGATGGTGAATTTTATGTGTGCACCAATGTTTGATAATGAACTATTCAGAGCGAGAGAGAAATACATTAGTAGTTTACTATTGTCCAGGTCAGAAAAACAAGAAGGAAGTGGAAATGACCATTTTTTTTGTAGAAACGCTTTAAAAAGATAAAATTGGTATTCGGATGGCATATATCGTTTGTTAGGTAGACATAATGAAAGGTATTTCTTTTTTTAGGAGTAAGTAAACTAGGCAGTGACTAGCCAAAAACCACTCAATTTACCACTACCATTGGAATTCAGAAAACTCCTTTTCTCTGGAATTTCGAATGTAATAATGACGCACGAATTTTATTTCCTCACACGATGACAGAAAACAGCAGGAGAGGAAAAAGGTTCTTAATTATAAAATAAGTGTATAAAGTAAATAACATTTTGTGTGTTCTTGTCAACTGTGGAAAGTTCACACGAATTTTCATTCTTCTCGTTCAAAGCATCGTTTCAAACGGATAAAGTAAAAGTACTGTAATTTTGAACTGTTGTTTTCAGCACTACCATTCATTCATTCAAGACAAATCCACTATGATTATGTTCAATAATTACATATATGGGCTCCTCCGCTAGCAGCCCATCATCGACCAACTCTAAATTTAATTAATACATGTGAGTTTACCAATACCACAATGGGGGTGTTTAAAGGAATGCTTGTGTTTTGAAATCGATTACAGACAAAAAAAGAATGAAATACATTTGTAGTTTGTCGACATTCCATTTGGGTTGAATGTAGTTATAGAGCAAATACACACTAAACATCATGTTTTGTTTGCCATTCAAGTATGGAAAGTAGATACAAGAATCCTGTGTAATTACTGCTATTCCAGGAGCACGGAAAATGAAATGGTGCCAATATAAAAGTATGTCCTGTTTATAGCCATTAATAAAAAAAAATCGCTGTTTTCAATTTTCATGTAAACCTACATTGTTTGCTTTCGTATGAGTTTCCAATTTGTTATATTTTATTTTATACTTTAGTTTAGATTATATGATTGATTGCATGCACAAATTGGCCCAGCAAACACGAATAGGCAATCGAAGTCAATTAATCCAAACAATGGCCAAATATTGTCTGTTCTGTTGTTCCACCCGTTTGTCTATTTGTGAGCATTAAAATTTGAATTTACAAAACTGTATATTCCTATCTCCTATTTGTACTGTTCTATCGTAGTACATATCATATCATATAACTAACAAACATTTTAATAATTTCTAAATACATACGAATTTACATATTATGACTGGATCCCATTGTTTAGGAGTTTGTATTTGTAGAGAAATAATTAGATTGTCGGCTCGGCGCTGGTATCTTGGCGTTGCGAAACTCATGTTTTATAACAATGTGATACCTAATATTTACTCGTATCTTTTGTTTTTCATGTAATTCCACTGAGTTATTGCAGCCAAAAAACTAGGGAAATGGGCAAAACTGTCATAGTTGAAAACAGATAAAAAAGGTAATACAACGAAATATTTTACAAACCTACTAAAACAAAGGAGTTATCTTACACTAGATACCATGCACTAGTGAGAACTTGCCAGTCAACAAATCAGGAAAGCAATGAAAAACATTTTGTTACGTAGAAAATATTATTTTCTTTGCTTGGATGCATGTAGAAAATTAAATTATTTTTTTGCTTTTCGATACATTAATATTTCAAATGAGAGCGGAGGCATTCTTCCACCAAGCCCATTTATAAACTTTTCATAATTGAATTTTACTTTTGGAAAACTTGAGATAATGAAAAATGAGCGTCTATTCTTGGAATGACTGCAAAACAGGGTTGATGATTTCCAGCAACAGCATAGCAAAACACTTTATTCGATTTCTTTTATTATTTTCATTGTGAACATAAATAAAATGCTATCGCATTTAACCTCTTTATAACAAAAGTAAAAACAGCACGTTCGTCAAGAAACATGACAAAACATCAATAACTACTGTACGAAGCCAAATGACTGTCCCTTGTAATTAATTTTCAAGAATAATAGATCATCTGGGAATTGAGACGTCAAAAAGTAGCTTCGTCATATAATATGTAAGTAGTCTTGTATAGCATAGCAAGCGCTTGGTCCCTTGAAATTTCACATGAACAGACATTCTTTTGTAAAAAAAATATAATTAAGATTGTCGTTTTCATAAAAATGTCACATCTTATCTCATGAGAGAATCTAACGAACACTTATTATACTTTGAATACACACTCACAGTAGCAAAAATGGTAAGACAGATGATTACATTCACAAGGGATTCAAATATTTTATGAGCATTTCAAAGTCCCTCTACTACCTCTCTCAACTTTCCCGTTTGAAGTATGTTTAAAAGTCCCAAATAAACCCTACTCAACAAATCTCCCATAAGGTCAAAACGGACAGAAGCTGAGGAAGGATGTAAAAACTCACAAAATCGTGCTTTTAAATGCAAAATAAAAGTAATTTCTTGTTTTTTCTGGTACCTTCCTACACAAATTTAACTAACATCAGTAAGAATTTGCTTTACACACAGCCTCTCGTGGGAAGAAATGACGATGAAAATTCAAGAGCCTAAGTGATCTTATATATTTGTCCCAACACTGTTCGTCGGCACTTGGCAAACGTCAAATTACGTAAAATAGACTATTAATATGCATTCTAAGAAAAAAATCGTAACAGACAATCTTCAAGACAAGCATGATTTCCCTTAACAAGAATACTTAGACAGTTTTTTACTATTATATTGTCATCAAATCATCAAAAAAATTTAAACAGCCATTCATGAACTTTTTCTTTCTACCCACGTGTAACTTGTAAACCATCATCATCATTGTCATTTTATACCAGGAACCTTGCTTTAGAAAGTGTACAATTTTTGGTACAAAGCAATCTTCCACGTAGACACGTGGAGCCCAAAATTATATCTTTTAAACCTTCCCATGTCTTTCTTAGAACTTCAAATCACAAGACAAATTAAGAATAATAGCTATGATCAAAAAAGGAGGAGGTTCCGTTTTGCATTTATTTCAAACACATTACAGCATTTCCCAACTGCCAAAAAAGTTTATCTACTTACTTTTCCAAAAAAAATCCATCCATGAAACAGTTAGTAAAACAGTTGTACTATACAACTACGCAATTCTACTCATCATCATAATATCCTCTCTGTAAGCTCTTTTGTTTCAAAAGGAATAAAAAAGAATAAAACTTTCTCAAGAAAATCTCGGTGAAAGAAAAGAGAATACTAAGAACAGCACAATAAACCATAAAACAAGACAGTAGTCACTACTCACTACACAACACTTTTATCTTTTATTTTGGAACAGAACTAAACGGACTTAAGTCCCAAGTGTCTCATTGTTTTTTGAAAAAGGATTGAAACAAGCAGAAGAAAAGAATAGAGTGTTGTGAAAGACTAGAAATATAAGTATACAATAAATATACTGGCAACATAAAATGCACTACCAATAACTATCATTATATTATAACTTCTTACATATAAGAACTTTGCTTGTACAATGGCCTTCAGGAAATGTCCGTTGAAAGCGGTGTTATTGTTGTTTTGGTGCAGTGCAACGGGCTATTATGGGATATGCTATTAATTACACCAAAAAAGTGAACACTGGGGGAAAGGCTGGAAGATATTTAATTATGTTGAAAACTCGCTCTTATTGGAAATATTCTTCAAAGAATCCGGAATTTAAGAAGGTTCCTACCTTATAACCACTTCCTCCTTCTCCAAATAATAGAAAAGAATAATTGCGTTGTTAGTTGAATACAGTACATCAACTTGTAAGTCTCATACTTTTAATGCTCATTGTTGTTCCACTTGTTTGTAAACACTTATTATTATTACGAACAAGAAAGAAGAGGAAGCTCAAGAGAAACAATGTTGTCCTTTCACGTTTTCTTCTAGTCCTCACCCAATCACCATTACATGCAACTTATACGTTGATGTTGGTTGACGTGCTGCAAAATATCCTATTCATTTTCTTACATCCAATTCAACCCGGAATACCAAGCCAAATTACAAGAAAGGGAAATCCTTGCGTTTCCTCTCTTATTTTCTTGTACATCCAAGTCCAAGTATCCAGTTACCAGTATCTTGAGGCAATTTTACACAATTTCCTTACCAAGTAAAAACAAATTGTTTAAATATTTATGTTATAGTACTACAAAAAGTACCTATTTATATCTCACATACCCCCACTAATTATTAATAGTCTCTTATATCATTATAATTTTTTGTCGTATATAAACTTGTTAGCGGTAATAAGGAATCTTAAAATAAAAACATTCTTCCACAAAACAAGTAAACATTTTTTTCGAGGAAATATTTTAAACTACAGAGGAAATGCCGCACCATTTATTTTGAACAAAAGACTTGCACAGTCAACAGATTTCTAATAAGTAGCTCCATTTATATTTATTTCTTCAGAGAAGTCAGCTCAGTAAACGATATTTTCACTTGCCTCCTCCAGGCTTTTCCTAATAAATTTTGCGAGAACTAAGAAAAGTAGAAACAGAACCACTGACTGAGCAGAAGAACGCGACCATACGTCACAGAGGAAAATTATTTAAGTGCTCTCAAGAAACCAACAATTCAAGAATCAATGCAATGCTTTGAGCTGCAGTAATAATAGCGGTGTGGTGGTAGGGTAGGAGAGAATGATGCTAAATCACTGCAATAAATTGGCAAGGAGAGTTGAAAGTTGAACGTAGAAAGGAAAAGTGTACACTAAAATGAATGCACTAAGAAACACCGCCTGCGGAACTTTGTATTATTAGAGAGGAGACTGAACTCTGATGCCATGCCTAAGGATAATTTTGTTGGCCTACGATTTTGTGTCCAACTGACAATAAACCCAACATAAAATCTCATTTATGAAATCTTAAGTCTTGAGAAATCTGTTGTTATAAATTTCGCTAGACGTTATCACAAAATAAGCTGATGATGCTCTATTAAATTTTCTTGTAGAGGTGAAATACTGTAATAATGATAGTGTAACAAAAATATAAAAACAAGTTGGCTACTTAACTTAAGACGTGCACGACGTGACTATGCATCTGTCTGACAATAAATTATTCAACAGGATATACTAGCAATATTATCATCCTAATTTTCAGAAATGGTCAATGTCTATGTAATTTAATGTGTTTATCGGATTCTGAAGAGGAAATATTTGAAGCCTGAGAGAACCTTTAGCAAAAAAATTATGCAAGCTGACATTAAACGTGATAATCAATGTGGATACACGAGCCAGTGATTCTCTAGTTCATCTAAACTTGCTTGCTTTTTTGTCCTCGTGCCGTACCACTTCAGACTTGAATATGGTGACTGGAGCAAAGAGAGTTGTACTACAAAACGAACTAAATTCTAAAGGCTACAATGAAATACAGATGTCAAATGTATCAAATAATGGGCAATATAAATGAGCAAACGTGCATACATTCATAAATGATGTCTCAACCTACAATTTACGACGAATTCATAAATATTAATTAGCAATGATTTTGTACGAACGCCATAATAGGAGACAGGAGAAAAACTGCATTTCTAATTTTATTTCATGACTTAAAGCGAATGTCAGAAAAAATCATTTGGAAATTGACATTACCAAAACTACCATGCATTAATGCTGCTACCTTGTGGAGGTTTTCTTATGCAAATATGATCTGCGTGTAAAATGTGAAAGCTAGTGGACATTGATGTGGCATCAGAGGCCTGTTCCCACTTGATGTACTCTGTAAAAAAATTGGAACTAAACCTTGTTATTGTCGTTCTCCTCAATCACCGGTTCTTTGTAAATTTTCAAGATGTGATGCTCCTATTTCCTGACCACCAAACTGTTATTTTTAATCCCTGGCCACTGTTACGTACATAGAAGCTTTGAAATGTCAACTGTGCAGTGATGGTCATCATCTGCTTGCGACACACCGAAATTGTCATAAAGAATCTCCATAGTCAATCAACTCAAAAAGTCCGTGTTTGTGTCCCAAGAATTGGGATGGTACATGCTCACTAACTACATTTTTCTACGATGCAAACCTAGATTATACATAAAAGGGCTTGGCACATAAGAGTATCCAATGTTTGTACAATAAAATGAAGAAAAGTGTTACAAATCAACCGCTATATAGAGAATCTGAAAGCTTTGACCGAGAGCGATAAAAACAAATCCGGGAATGGAAATGAAACTGACATGCTCGACACATAAATTCGAAGCCTGGTGTCGTCATCATCGGAAAGGAAAAGAATTTGGAAAATTTAGAGGTTTGTTTATGCTATGCGGGGACCTGTCTAACGCGATAGATACTACTGGTAACAGAGGAGTTGGATAAGGAATTGAAACTGGATTGATATTGGCTCTCCCAACTACTTCAATATCAATCCGGTTTCAATTCCAAGATCCAAGATCATCATTACTACATTCATATTCATATTCAAATTCCAATATAACCTAAAACAGGGCTCTTTAATGGACTAATTCTATCGTTTAAAACTGAATATTTTTTTTGGACAATGTTCAAAATTCGCTCAAATATTTTAAGTTTGAAGTTAAACAACTTCTCTAGAGTTTTAAAATATTTTTGTTAGTAGTTTTACTCTTCCTCACAATCCTTCTGTGGTAATCTGAAAACATGCCTACTAATTTAAAACACGTCAAAAATGTGTGTTTACGTTTTAAAGCGAGTGCCGCTGCTGCTGTAAGTACTTTTCTATGCCGCATGTTGATTTCTACGAGATGTCAGTCAACTGCGTGTGCTACTGTTCGACCATTATCGTCAAATTGTTATATTATTGTAATTGTTAGCCTTTTAACGGTTATATGAGGGTGGTGATTAAATTAATTACTTTTGGATGCAAATAATGGTTATTCATCTTGAAAATACTTTATTTCTTACTGAGTTTCTATCTGTCATTTTACGTGTGAACATATCAATACACGTTTAAATGTAGAAAAGGTCATTGATACATTTCTGCCAGCAATAATTTATTATCGAAAACGTAAATTATAAATGGCATGTTTTGGTACGTTAATTATACTAAAAACAAGTATGAAAACATCAATGAATTTGAAAAACTTTGTATGCAGGGATCCTAAGGAATATTTAAGCATGCATACATCTAGCTTTTTACATGCTACTTGCTACTTCTGACTACTTACTGCCAGATACAAACAGAGGGCTAGAATTATCATGAAAAATAGCTTTTCGAAGAAAAGGATAATTTTCAGTTTGCCAACGGTGCCGACGATTGGTCGATTTTTAATGGCTAGCCTTACTCTGGGCCATGCCTGTGCTAGACTTGTAATTATCATTAGTCATTGTCACACAAATTAGGGGTCCAGCCCTGTCATTCAATTTGACTTTGTCCGTTTTGTTGATCTTGACTGCGGGTTTTTTTGGGAAATTACTAGTGATTAGCCACTAAGTTTTGCACTATCTAATCATTATTCTCAAATTGAACGTTCTAATTCACTTGTTTACATCTGCCATTCATAAAATGTTTTTTTAGTCAAGTCAAAGTCATCAAGGGTGGCTTAAGAGCTCTTTTTAAATCCGATAAAAGCCTATCATTATATTTAACATAACAGCAGTCAAATCATTTTAACGATTATATTTAAATGCACATGTTTGGGAGCAGCCATCAATTCAATAATTTGACCTTAACCATCACGTCCATTTTGGCGTTACTTACATCGCATCGCAACATTCAAGTGCAAAGATTGTGCTCGTGTAAAAATAATTATGTTGAGAATCGAGAAGCATTGCAGAATTAACAGATTTCTTATGAAGAATTTTATAATGGAATTTAGTTTTCAAGCTGTCAAGAAAATGCATGGTTTTGGAAAGTACAGCAAGCTTTTTATGTAAAATCTCTTGTGTAACTCTCTTTCAAATTCTCAAACAGCTTTTATGTGTAAATGATGATAATGACGCTAGAAAAAGTTTTCTGGTGCAACAACAAACAAGACAAAAATCTGGTTGATTGTGTGATAGCACTTTATGTTGGATGTTGATCACCATCATGAACAGCGCAACATGCCTCGTGTTACCCTCACTCATTACTTGACTTGTGAAGCTCATGTGTACCAGATACTTGTTTCCTGCCATTCTTCATGTCTCGTTCTTAGTTAACTAGCTTTCCATGTGTGATGTCTACTTTTACCCTGAAAATTTCTCCGGTTTTTTTGGTGTGGAATTCTCCCTTGTCGATCTTTTTGCGTTCGCGTCCTCGAACGCTTAAATAAAAAAACGTTGCTTGTTCGTTCGATTCTCAGATTACTTTTAAAAGCTCTGTCAGTCAAATCAAGTAAGGTTAGTTAGGAAAAGGAGGGAGATGAGAAGATCTTTAGAAAAGTAAGAAAGGAGAAGCAATCTATGTTTCTGTTTGAAAGCAAAGAATGGATGTGTTGGAATGCTATTGCTGTTTGCAATACTTTTGACGTGTTTCTCTCAACATTTTTTGAGGAAACAAAATGGCAAAAAATCAATGTGAATGTGAATAGAGTCGATGTATGTAGGTTACATTGATGTGACTTCGGACTTTTTTTAAAAGAAAAAAGGACATGACGATTGAAAAAGTGGTGTGAAGGGTAAATAACATTTGACATCATGTGGTTTGATATTGGTTTTTTTGAAAGACAAGTATTTTGGTTTGTAAAACAGTAAGCATTTTATTTATTCTGTATGCTGATGTCAGAAAGTAAGAGACAAGGATGCGGATGGTATATAGGTTTCTTTAATCAAAACTTCCAATGACAAAATTCTTGAATAAGTCACATGTAGATGCGTAGCAAACTTGTTGTATTTGACGTGGCATTTCTTTAAAATAACGCCAAAACAGTTAAAGCTGATTTGAATTTTGAGATAACAAGAATGTTTGTCGAAAATAAACTTGACTTTTGTCGACATTGAAAAGAGGGAAAACGGTAGATTGATGAATGACATACTATTTTGTACCATGTTCCATGGCTTCACCAAGAAAGTGAAAAGTAACTAAAGGAAACTCCAAATATTGAACAATGTGAGGAAAGTTTATT
>JAQFXM010007160.1:0-12244 GCA_034693345.1 Entomobrya multifasciata | reverse complement strand
ATAACCTATTAGTGTTGGCTTGCAAGGATTGTACCAATGAATGCCCATTACAAAAAATGGACTAAATATTACCCCGCAAAACAGAACGGTTGGTACAAATAGTAAACTTAAGATGTCCAATGTTTTCAAATTGGCTTTTGTTTTAACAAAATTTCCACCCCATTTTTGTTCAAATTTTAAAATGTTATTCATATAAATTTGCAATTCTTTTCCTTTATCTTGAATTACTTGTAAGTAACCACCAAACGCTAAAAGTATCAGGAACGCTAAATATTGTAAAATTTTCTCTGATACGCTTATATTAATTCTGTACACTATGTTCCTGGAAGTAAAAGTGCACTGTAAAAATTGCAAAAGTATTAGTGTCGTATAAATGTAACGCCGAAGTTTTAATCTTTTTAAATCAGGAGAACTGATTGCTAAAATTTGAATATTCATTCTAAATTCTAAAGTCTCCGATTGAACTGGAACACACTTCAAGATCTTAACTTGTTTCATTATTAAATGAAGAAGAAGGTTTTTATCCATAGATTTATTAAAAATGGGCATTATCCAAATTCTTAAGACTTTAAGTAAACTAAAAATCTTGGAACAGAATTTAAGAACTATATTTGCTACGAAATTATAAAGTTTGGTAAACATTTTACAAGACGAATTAAAAAGCTTAATTTTTGGCTAAAGTCTGTACAAACGATTATTATGCTAGAATTGTCAAGCTCCTTAAAAAATGTGTATAAGTTTAATGAATATGTTGGTTAGATTTGTAATAAATGTACGCTGGTCCGAAAAGTTACTTGGTCAAAATCACACGACTAGTTTAGATTTTAATGTTGTTCCATTCTGCTGATCTAGAAAGGAATGACGCAAATTAACAGAATATAAGAGCACTATTTGCATTTGTTTACAAGCATAACTTTGTTATAACAATGGCTTGTAATTATATGCTCAATACAAATAGAAAACTTGTTTCTTCAAATATTCTTATTTGCCGTGTATTAAATTTACTTTGATATTTTGGTAAAAAAAATGTCAATCAACTTACAATTATGATGTTATAATTCTTGCTCTTTCAAATAGTTTCAGCAAAACGATTTTTGAACAATATTCTAAATACACAAGCGATTATTTTTAGAATATGGGTAGACAAGTTGTTATTGTAAATTTGTGTTTTTAATTTGGTATGTATTCCAAATCCATTTAATGGTTTAGAGCAAGTATTATGGTATCTAAAAGTAGAATTACTGTCAACAATTATATAACTAATTAAGTAATAAGTTTTCTTTTCATCTGGATAGGTGAAAACATTTTGGGAAATAAACAATCATATTAGGACTATTTGAAGAGTTTTACTTTATATTCGATACATTTTGTGTACTTTATTTAAAATATACATAACCCTGATTCAGTGTCCAATATTTTTTCAAGGAATATCGGTATTTAAAAAGCGTATTAACGAAATTGCGTTCATACTTAAATTATTAAATTACGTAATTTCTACAAAGGCAAGTACGTATTTTTGAAAATACAATTTATACCTTACATGGCTCATATGTATCGAATTGTTTGTCTTAAGTACATGCAGACTGCAAGATCCACTAATATATGTGTTTGCAAACATTCCAATATTTGGATTACGTCTAGGAATTATATTAACAAATATAAACTAAGTATTTCTTTTATTGTTTGTACAGTTGGAACTTTTAAAAAAATAGAAAGTAAATAAGTTTATTCCATAACGTGTGAAAAAAGAAGAAACAAAATAAACAAGACATGATATTACGGTATTTATTTGACTTTAGACGCAATCGCCAAACTTGGAAACTTGCTCCTCAGAAATTCAAATATTGCTTCATTGTAATCAGCGAATTGATGACATAGTCATACAATGCATGCAAATAATTAATTTTTATCTCACTATCCATAACACCTATGTTACCCACTGGAAATGTTAATTTAGGCAGCGATCTCAATATTTGACGCACCAGTTTTGGGTCTCTATAGTGTTCTGGTCTTTGTTCAGATTTCTTTAAATTTCGTTTCCATATCACTAAAATTTTGTCACTTCTTTCATAGTAATCACAACCAAACTTAAAATTTAGCCAAATAAATGCAATAACAAAGCTTGTAAACATTGGAACCATAACATAGATTTCCAACGGCACAAATCTCCATCCAACAAGAGTCCCATCGAAGCCAATTACAACGCAAATAAATGCCACCGTAAAAAATGATCCAACGAAAACCACCAAAAACTCATGAATAACCTTAAATACTACCTGAAGTTCTTTATAAATATTTAAAGTTGAGGGCGATATACAATTTCGTTGTTGAAGAATGTACAAAACTATCTTTTCACCTATTAAAGCGAAATGCATTCCAAAAAGAAGAAAGCTTCGTTCTGCTTCAATTGCTGTGTAAATTACAGGAAAAGTTGAAAATACCCGTAGTATTTGAAATGCTAACTTATAAATGGTTGGTATTCCCGGATATAATAAATGTAAACATATTTCGTATGGATCCCATCCATAATATATAAATATAGGTGGGATTACAAAAGATACGAAAATGTGAGATACAACGTAATTTCCAAGAAAGAGACCAATTATATCTGGCTTCCTGTTTGGGCGAGGTTGCAAAATTGCCAATATTTCTATTGATAACACATTTTAAAATAATTAAAAACAGCCCATTTTTTATCCACAATTTATTTCTTTACCACATTACCTGATGTAAATGACGCCTGTTGAATGTAGTAAGCCGTAATGTAAACACGATTAAGTTCCGATTCTCGTGCTTGCAAAAAGTTACAGATGTTTACTAATTCCTTCCCGTAAACATGTATAAGTAAGTCGAATATAATAACTAGACAACTGAAATTTAGCAAGAAAGTGTAAACAACAATGTATTCTGTTGACAAGGATAAAACGTTAGGCTCCAAAAACCATAAATGTAGAATAGTAAGAACATTGGCAAAGAGAAGGTTAAACACGAATCCGTAGACATATAAAATTATGTAATGTGAATAAAGTTTCCGTTGGTTAGTTTCCAAGCGCCATTCGAATAATTTGGTGTCCCAAGTCAGTCGTCGATTAGTGAAAGTGCACATTACAAAGTTGTCGATTCTTTCATTAAGGGAAAATATTTTAAGCATTAGTGGAGTAGTCATTTTTTGTCAACTTAAAGTCGTTACAATTTGTCAGTAAACGTAGGAATGAAGTACTTGTATAGGTCCTATTTTTTGAAATGCTTCATAAAAAGTTTCATCGCTAAAATGTTTAATAAAACTTTAATATACCCACCAAATTAGCACATGAACGTCATATTATCTGCAAAATTAGGCATATCAGTTGAATAAATGCTTCGTAAAATAATGTAATTTAATTATATCCAACCTTTTTAAGAATAATTTTTCTTTTAT
The DNA here is from genome assembly GCA_034693345.1 of Entomobrya multifasciata. NCBI lineage: Eukaryota > Metazoa > Arthropoda > Collembola > Entomobryomorpha > Entomobryidae > Entomobrya > Entomobrya multifasciata. The sequence goes on along the minus strand of JAQFXM010007160.1, from coordinate 8,826 downwards.
TAAACCTCCAACACAACAAATTCCAAGTTTAAATTAGTCGGACAATAAATGATCCAATCATTTCAGTGGTACAGTTTAAACCTTAAGTGTTTTAGTCAATCAAATCAAATGTTAAACTGGCTATCCATTTATTTATTAACCATTAATCCATGATTACAACATATATACATCGGGTAATACGCAGCGAAGGTTATTTGCGTCAATGTAATTGAACAAATGTTACTACTAAATAATGTTGTGGTAAATCTCAGATTATATATGACAGACTGATGATGTAATAATTTCGTTCATAAGTGGGCAATTGCAGATTGAAATTACGTAATAAGAAAAGTAGTTAATTAATTTTAGAACACTTTGACATTCCATGTTACCAAATGATTAATATATTTGCAATGTCAATTAGCAGTAATTTAAATGACAAAACTAAAGTTTACAATCAATTTTATGAACAATTTTTAATCATTATTTGGTTGACTATGATAATATATTTGGAATTAAAACCAAGAAGTGCTGACTAGTAAGAACATTGACCAACAGCAGATTAAACAAAATTGCAAAGATGTAATAGTGATAAATAAAATTTAATTGATTGGTATCCATTCGCCATCTAAATAAACATCAGTCCCAATCCCGGCGTAGTTTCGTATGAAAATTTTCCACGCCTAAGGTATCGATTTTGTTGTTTAGGTAGAATGCCTTTAAATTGAGTAGGGAGGTGATTTTTTCACACTTTGAAGAAATTTTGGTTTCGCAAACACGTCCAACCATATAAGTACTGACTCCAGCATGTAAGTTAATATATTTTATAAATTCCAATCCAAATGGCTTTTTGTGAACTTCATTTGAACTTAAGTCCATTAGTATAATCTTAAACTATCCTTCTCTGTGTCACGTGAAATTGAACTGAATAAATGTAACACTTAACTCGAGCCTTTGATGTCCAAGCACTTTTCTTTTAGCCTATTATTTTCAACAAGCTAGGCTTAAAGTATCCTCTTTTATAAACTCAACCTTGTTAATATACGAATACATCAAAGGTTCGTAATACTCAAACTTTTATTCCAAAGTAATTGCACAGAGAGCTAATTTGATCTGATATAAATATGAAAGCAGTGATCTTTAGCAATTACAAACTTATTGATTTAAATAAATTGTCTTAAAATCTAAAAAAATATCAAATCACTAAAAACAAATTTTTGAGAACATGTTTAACTTCAAATTATTCAAATTGATTCACATGACTGTAATGAGCATCACTTTTCATTGCCGTGACTTTTCCATAAGCATTAACATTTATTTTAGACAACGATCAATATTATTAATTATCTTCATACTCGTCAGCTTTCATGTCTTTAAAAATGCGATCAAGACCCCATATGGGATTATTAGAACATGCCGGCACCAACGAATCTGAACCACGCTGCCACCAATATTCCAAGTTACTATAGTACTGCATTCCGATGTTTTTCATGTTGCCTTTTGAATTCTTTTCTTCGTAAATCTGTTTACACAGCAGACATCCCTCCTGTGTAACCCAACTAGTTACCCCAGCGCTATATATCCCTCGCCACTCGAAATACTCGGCATATTTTTCATCATTTTCATTTAAAACTTCCAAATGCCTCTTCAATTTCCTGACTGTACTAAAATCTCTAACATCTATGTACGATCCTGGTGGCGCCTCCAAAGAATAATCACCACCTCCATAAACAATAGGCACAATACCAAGATTCAACGCCCTCCAAAACTTTTCTGTAATGTAATCTTGACAAACAGAGTTTTCAAATGCCAAGTAAAACTTGTAATGTTTTGCCAAATTGACCCAGAATCCGTTACAATTTTTCTCGTATCTGCCACAAATACTACTATTTCCACATTCTCCATAAGTGTCAACCTTAATACCAGCTTCTATCATTTTTAGTATGAGAAATTCTCGTTTTGAGTCACTTTGACAACGTGATATTACCGCAGCAACCAATTTATCTTTTCCTCTTATCCATTTACTTAATGAAATGTTATTACTGCTTCCCATCCGAATTGCAGAATCATAGCTATTATTCTTAAGAAACATCCTTCCATATGGAGTCCAAATATCAGAATCTTTACGATAACTCATAGTCCAGTTGAATAGGTTCTTAAGTGGGTCATGCCATCTTGAAAGTGTTGGGGGCTCTCTGGCATACATAACCCAAACTTGGTTTTGTCTTCGTTTTTTGGGTAAATCCGACCTAAACATTACGTCAAAAGGGTTACAAAATTTTATGTGACAGAAAATTTCAAGCTTATCTGTTTAGAAGAAACTTACAATCGGTATCCCAAATCGAGCATGTAAAATACTACGGCATCTGCTTTCTGTGCTATATCATGTTTAGTTGTTAATTCAAACTTGCAATGTCTACTTATTTCAATGTTGCCGACTTTGCACTGTTGTCCTCTGGCATTGTTCCAGTGATCAACGACTGTGAGAATTCTTTCCAAAGTTCGAACACTTGGTTTATTATCCTTCGATACCCAAAGTGCAACTTTAATGTGTGCATTTTCCCATCCTTCATTTTGTGTAACAGAAATTGCAGAAATGTTAGTGTTTCCTTTAATTTTTGTGCGAAAATATATGGGGCGTGTATATGTTGTGTACACATAAACAAAATAAACGATAGTGCAGAAGAAAACACTTGCAAATAAACAGTATTTTTGGTTTTGGAAACGGTAACTCATTTAACAGACAGTTTTAAATATACTCTAGTTTTGAAAGATAGCAGCTGTTTAGGAAAATATATGCTGAAACATTAGTTTTGTTTTAAAATGACGTGTGTTTAGATTATAAGTGAAGTAGTTGAAAGTGGAGCATCGAGACACGTAAGCCGCTTATAATAATTACATATGTCAGACACTTTAATAAACCGATACGACGAAATCCAAAGGATGTGTTTGTCATAAGCAGAATCGATACAGTTATAATTAAAAAGGCTAAATAGCATACGGCTTATGTAAAATAATGGATATACAAGCATATTGATTTTATGATACTTACCTAAACTAACTACTTAAGCTTAAACAGAAATATGGGTTAGCTTAAAATATTAATCAATTCGCGTGTTTATTTGCAATTCATCTATTTATTTACTTTTAATGGAGAACGACTAAAATTCTGCCGAGGTTACTGGAGGAGCCAATGGTTAAAAATAAATAAATTTTTATTTTAATTGGGTGTAGTTAATTAAATCATATGTACTCAGCCACGCTGTATATAATTGTTCTGGTTTTAATTTACGTATTTTTATTTTTTCATTCCAAGATAATATTTGCCGGAGGCTCTGAAAATCGAAAAGGAACATAATTTATTTAGAATAATTAGTTACATGTGTATTATTTTTTGGTTATTTGTTGTGTAAATATTACTTGGTTATATCACAGTGATCTCCCATATAAACTCCACCAGTTTCCAAGGTACAGTTACAATTACCAGCTTTGTACTGATTCCAATTGGTACAAGGACAAGCTAATTTAGGGTTTTTAACAGATTGGGCCATGTATTGGCAACAAATCATGTGAGAGCACGGTTTAACTGCAAAAAAACAAATTGATTTCGTTCAAATGCATTAATTTTTAGAGCTGGGAATCGGGACCCATTTTTTGTATGATTCCCCCCCGACCTAACCTCATTTTGAATTTAAGCATATATTATTTTGAAAACTTCGGGCTTGGGCTTTATATTCGAGTAAGTTAAGCCTGACGTCAGCAAGTTGGGATACCAAAACGAAAAAATCGTTAATCGTTTTAAACCAAAAATCTACTCAATATTTTATAAGAATCTGAGGCAGTCAGGTGGGCACGGGACTGGATAGTATTGATAAACTGGTTTTTGTCTTGAAAGAATGAAAAAAAAATTCCAGGATTTTTGTCGGGCGGCCATTTTGAAAAAACCATAACGGTTCCAAGCTCTAAATATTATTTTTTTAAAAGCTTACTGCTTCTGTTCGCCTTTTTGGTACATGCACTTTGAGATTCTCCACCATCAGCTAAGGTTATAGTGAAAACAAAAATTCATTTAATTTTACTAACATTTTTTATCATAAAAAATATATGACAAAAATATAACTTTTATTATTTATTTCTTTGCTTTGTCGCTTACGATAAAAATCGGCATGACCAGATTGCAGCATTAAACCAAATCTACCAAGCATATATTCATTGGGTTCTGCCATAGTACAATGAAATACCTTGAAAAAAAATTACGAACAGAAAAATTAACAAAATTCGCTAAAAAAATTAATAACTTCATAGCTTCGCTTACATCTACAAACTTTGCATCACTTTTGTCCAAAATACGATAAAAATCTGTAATTGGTTTGCCATCATTGTCGAAATTTGGTCCAGCTGTGTAATTATTATTTTTAAACCTCGTATTATTTTTAAAATAGTATTGATATATAAGCATATACACACATTTAAATTATTTTCCAATTTGAATACATATACATTTGAGCTAACCTGGATCAATTCCTAAAAATAAGCCAGTAAAAAAATAGGAGACGTCAGCGTGCAGTAGCAAGTCAATAGTTTAAAAATAATTATATGTTTAACGAATACCACACAATATATTTTTTCATACCTGTAATTCTCCCAACTTTAATACCCACTAATTCCTGTACTTTAGCGCCTACTACACCGACAGTGGGAGCTCCCAACGAGAAGCCGATAACGTGAACGTTATCCCATTTATTGATGTATGAGTCCTTTGCAAGTCGAACTAGATATCTAGCTATTTCTTCTCCTGTAAAAAATATACACAGTAAAAATTTACAGCTAATAAAATGGCTAAAATACATTGTCATGAATTATTGACTTTAGCATGTTTGTCTGTCCGTCTGTTTGTCCGTCCATCACTACGACAAACACTTGTTAACTGATTTAATGTAAAAGATTAGTCTATTTGGATCTTTATGGTTAAGAGTAAAAAAGCTAATTGAATTGGTATTGTTTAAGATCAAACCTAATGATTAAATGTCAAAATTTTCATATATATTTAATTGTTTACAGAGTCTTTGGTCAAGTAGATTATGAATCATGTGAAGGACAGAAATAAGGTATTTTTTTAAAATCAAAGATACATCATTTGACGAATTCTTTGAGTTTGTTTTCAATCCACGAAAATGTTGGTAAATATTGCGTTGTTTATTATTGTTTCAGCTACTTCGTTGTGATTGTTATCGCCATGATGGGTTTTTTATTTTAATTTTTTAATAACATACCAACATATCTAGTAGCTTCCGCAGCTTCAAAATATCTTCCTATATAGTCCGTCGCAATTTCAAGCCAGTCAACAATAATAACATCGATATCTGAATATTCGTTAGCGTAAGCTAAAAAATATTTTATTTTAAATAAAAACTTTTAGGACTGTATATTTTCAATAGGTTTTGCATTTTTATTCTTGTGAAATCTCGTACCTAATCCCAACTCTAAAATATTTTGGTCCTCCAATTTTTCTTCAACCGACTGGAGAACTTTGTGGGTACTAGTGCTTCTAAAATAATATTAATAATTACATACATATTGTTGTTGTCTATATACCATAATAAAATTAACAATAGGTAAACGAATACAAATTACGTATCTGGAACCAAAGTGTCAGAAATTATTGACTTTACTAAGCCTGTCCGTGCGTCCGCCCATTATGCATTAGTGGAGAAAAAAGAGTAAAAAATTGTGGACCGACGTCATTCGAATTTAGAGTATGGGCCATTATAGTCACTTTTCGGAACCCAACTTATTTTTGGACTTTAGGGACAAAATCTCAAGGCTAAAGGTCAATTCGGAAATTTTTCATGCAGACCAAAATGTACACTTTAATAGAGCAATCGAGCTTTCTCGTTGACAAGATCACACTTCGAGTGTCAATTTAGTTCTAAAGTAGCTTGATTTGGAGAAAAAATTGTCACATTGTCAAATTGGGTAATGCTTGCACATGCTGGTTTTTCCTTAATGAATAAAACAAGTAGTTATCATATACGATCGTTTAATGTAAGTCAAGCAGATGTGCTTACTTGAGATCGTCTTCAGTCCCTAGCAAGCCAAGATATTTTTGTTTTTATTACAGATATAAAATGCACAACTCAAACCGTACAATTCAAATTGCACACCTCGAAATGCACATCTGAGAAAGCACAGTTCAAAATGCACATTTCGTGAGCACAACTGTAACATGCGAACGTACTTACACAAAAAATATCGAGCAGAAGCAAAAGTAAAACCACACTGGCTGACTAATAACCATCAATAAAGTATACTATTTTAGCGCAATGTTTCCGCTACATCGGTATAGCCGCTGTGATCAAAAGCTTAGTTAAATTTAAATGCAACCAAGCTGGTTTTAAAATCATACCTGTTCGAATGTTTTCCTTTAAGGGCGAATCCGTGTACAATCATTTTTAAATTTCCTTCTTTAACCCAAACTGATCCAGGAATAGGATGGTCACGTTTCAAAGATATCCATGTATTTTTGCTGTAAAAACAAAAGTAATTTCTGCACCAGGTTTTTAATCAAAACTACGTACATCTGTTATTTTGGTTTTTAACCTTCTATCCCTTAAAAGAAAATTAATTTCTTTCAAAAGACCCGTAATCCTTGTCACTTCTTCTTTTGAAAGTTTAGCATGGTTCCATCGAGGATCCCCACCAGCTATTTTACTAAATGCACTTTTAACCAAGAAAAATAACATTAAAACTAAATATAATATAAACACCATCTGTCTGGGTCGCTTCATTTTTGTTCAATTAAACGAATATTTCGTTCAAAAAAGAACGGAGGACCTAATAAAAATATATAGAATTTTAGAATACAGTAAATTTTGGATAGCAAACTTGAGCTGACCTTTAAAATAAAATAAAAACCAACTTGAATTGATGCATGGAAATTTGGATAGAATCAATGCTCAGTCGAAACAGTACTAACAAGCAAATTATAGTGTTTTTGTATGATGCAGTTCGCATGCCGTATAATTTTTGATCTTTTGTATTCGAATGTTTTTTGGTGGATGAATAAACACTTTATATTACAAAAAAATTATGTATGAAATATCACACTTCTACGTAACAAAATAAGCATATGATTAACCATGCAAAGTTTTGCGATTTATTTTAACCATTCAACACAGATTTTTCTCTGTAAATGCAGGTGTATCCATTGTAATGGCTATTTTTGGTGAAATAACCTTTTAAAAACTAATGCAATTTATATTTTAAAAATATTGCGTTATTAAGAAGTGCTTTAGTACTTCTTTTTGTTTTGTATTTCATGTCGGGCTGTAAACGCTCTCATTTTAAAAAAACCTTTGACCTACAGACTTCAAATTTGATACACAAGTACCTTAGGTCACAAATAATGAGCCTATTGATTTACAGCCAAATCTGTTTAACGGTACCAGAGTAACGGTTACATGCTAATCAAATTGGCAAAAAACATTATTGCATAAATTGATAGATTAGAGCATTGGTATTAAACATTATTCAGAGGTCATAGTTTAAAACTAAAATGTTTGGGAGAAACATACAAACAAACTTTACATGAATTATAAATGGGCAAAAATAAATGATTAATTTTTTACTTATAAACTTCAAAATCAGTTTTGACTTTTTTATAACATCATCCATGAAACCCGTACGATTTCTTTACATATATCTATAATTTACTAAATTAGTTTCCGCATAGGCTGCCAAACCTAACAATGCCCTTAAATTTATTAAAATCAATAAAACAAGATACAGTCAAATGGAGTCTTTTTTATCATCCAAATACATTTTCTTTATTCCGGGCCAATAGAAAGTAGAGAAAAAATTTACAAAAAAAATCATAAACGGCACTTGTTTTTTACATAACAGAAAAACCTCCATCAATCAAAAGATTCTCCCCATGAATCATAACAACATGCTCACTCGCCAAAAGAAAGGTAATAGTATTAACCACATCACTCACATCCACAACTCTACCAAGTGGTGTTCTAGCAACAAGCTTATCCTTCAGTTGACCTCCAGCCGCTCCAACCCAGTCCCTGGCGAGATCAGTTCCCAATACAATATTTGGGTTGACAGAGTTGACACGAATGTTTTGTTGTGCTTTAGAAAATAAAATAAAAATCGATCCGAATCACTTATTCCTCAAAAATACATGTAAATCCGTATATATTATATATATACCTACCTAATTCTAAAGCCATAGCTTTTGTTAGCATATCAACAGCCGCTTTACTCACATTATATGCCAAGCTAACTCTTGTTGGAAATTTCGCAGCTAATGAGCTCACATTTACAATTGCTGCCATCACCTTATCTTTTTCATTATCCTGTTTTGCATTATAATCAATCACTCGCTGGGCCACAACTTGGGATGCATTCACAATTGCCCGAGTATTTACAGCTAAAACCCTGTAAATTGAACAAAATTATATTTATAACTAAACTTTAAAATATTTTTTCTACATGTTTCTATTATTACCTGTCCAATGCATCTTCAGTACAAACCAAAAAACTTCCAGGTACCCCAATACCAGCATTGTTCACAAGCCCATGCACAATCTCCGGTAAACCTTGTTCCAAAACCTGTCTCGTTTGATCCCAATCACTCAAATCACAGCAAAGTGGAATAATACCAGGACATTCTTTTTTCAACTCGTTTAACTTTTCCTGATCCCGATCTAATACGTACACAACATTATAGGGAGATAGTTTTCTAACCAATTCTCGACCAATCCCATTGGCACCACCCGTAACCAATATATTCTTATTTTTAACGTCAATCGTTGTCATGGCTACTCCCTTTTTCAATAA
>JAQFXM010007159.1:0-12244 GCA_034693345.1 Entomobrya multifasciata | reverse complement strand
AAGTAAAAACTATCTAGAAGTCTGTGAATCCTTAGAGATAAGTTGTTTGACAAAGCGGTGGAATACATTGCTAGAAAGCTTCGGTGTTCAAACCATGAATAATTGTAGATACAAAAATTGGCTGGAGAAGTATAGAATAAATAGGAAGCCTAATTATAGCAGTAGGTACAACAACAACTACTATAACTTTAGAGTAGTTCCGACCCGTTATGAGAGATACCGCCGATCGAGCTTACCATCACTTGTAAGACTTTTAAGGGAAAAACCTTTCTAGTGCAGTGTTTGTATTTTTTTCCTTTTTTCCTATATTTGCTACAGCGCCTACATGGCAGCTTAGGCTTCTTCTTTTAATTTTGATTTTTACTTCTTTCTTTTAAAATATAAAATATAATAATTGGATCTCCTGTCAAATTATGTATCATTTTCGGTTCTATTTACGTGTATTGGCACTGTGTAAGATACATTTTATTTTCTGAATAAATAAATAAATGAATAAATGAAGCTGATTTAAAATACAACCGAATTGATAAATCTACACTTGCAGAACACGAAAATAACCATCCATCACATAAAGTGATCATGGACTCCATCGTCCTTCTTCATTATGAGCAACGATATTTCCAAAGGAAATTCAAGGACGCCAATTGCATTCAAACATATCCCAAGAACATGAATAGAAGAACTGGACATGACATTGGGTCTTGGTTACCACTAGCTCTACATCTACTTGATGAATAATAATTTTATGTGAATATTTATATTTGTGTTAACCTATTGTGATTTGCAAATATTTTCTTTATTCTTACTCTTGAAAAAGTTGACGGAAAGTCTTCGAAAGCTAGAGTTTTTAAGAATTCAATAAACCTCGTTAACCATAAAATGACTTATTCAATATCTTGATATCCAAGTGATGTAGTTTTCGCTGACAAGGCAAAGCAAAGAATGGATGTCTTGAAGAATTCGTTTTATAGTTACTGATTCTTGAAACGGTACATTTGTAAAGAAAGAACTCACATCATAAGACACCATACTTCCCAGAGGTTCCATTTGAATTTGTTGAACTATCTTCACGAAATCATATGCATTTTTAAAGGTATTCTGATGACCTCTGATGACAAATTTTAAACGATGTTTGAGAAAAATGCTGACTAGATGACCGTGAGTGTTTCGGTGATCTACAATCGGACATATAGAAATTCCAGATTTATGTGTCTTCGGTAATCCATACAGGATAGGTTAATTTTCAGAAGATGGTCTCAAGGAATTATAAGTACTTATGTAGTAAGTAAGGAGCTGCCTTTATCTTATAGTGATATTATTTCACAGGATTGGTCTCAATTTCTTCTTACGGTTAGTCTTTAATTACTGTCAACAGTTTTTTGTCGTTGTCTGCTTTGTCAATCAATAAGGTCGAATTGCCCTTGTCTGATTTAGTGATTATTATTGTTGGACCATTTTTAAAGAGTGTAAGGAAGTTTTGATCCAGATAAGAATTTTTGGATGTTCATTTCTTGGAAAATAAGTTTTCAGCACGTGGTGTACTTATTATTATTGGCAGTATCTTTGAGTAACGGCAAAACTTTTCTTCGTTTAATTGGCAAAGAAGTTTTTCTACATGAATCATCATTTCAAGTTCTTCCTAGCCTTATTCACATTTTCTTGAGGAATGGCGAAATGGGTCCCACATTTGTGGCTAATTCGGGTTTGGAAAGCATTCTGCATTTAAGATTTTCAACACAGTTACTGATATTATCCGACTGATTCCTCTTTCATCTTTTTGCTAGTGATGGTAGTAAGTTTGGAAAATTTCGAAATATGAGATTTGTTTTCAAGTGCGTGATTTGGCATTTTTCTTGAATAAGCACTTGGATTCTTGGAAACAAATTTGAAATTTTCTCTTCCAAATCATGCATTTGTGTTTTTAGGTATTTGAGAGTGACAATGGATTAGTTTCATTCAAATTTTCAAGCGTTTGTTTTCAAGGATTTGCACGGATTTGATGAGTTCTGGTTTCCTGTTTCTGCATTTCTTTTTAATAACATTGCATTGCTTGCATGTTTTGTAAAAATGATCTTGTTCAGGTGTAATTTTGTCTTAATGCTGACCTTAAGTTTTCGTATCGGCTGAATATGATGATTTGAACCATAAGCACTTTTAGTAGATTTCCAACACTTTTCATTTTGTGGAGAATTCATTTTGGTTATTAAGGTTAATTATTTATTTAAAGCACAAGCTTTTAGCAACTATCCGTTGTATTTTTCGAGATCAAGTAATGACAAATTGAATTTCTTATGACTAATACACAATATAATTATTTATATGTACATAAATACAAGGTTCTAATCAATTAACTTAATTGCAAACGGTAACCAGGAGGAAATTTCTAGTCCAGTATAAATGTTCATGTTGTTGGGAAGTTTTTGAACGAAAATAATTTTCACAAAAGTTCATTCGCTTTTCATTGTAAAGAAGGACGATGTATTACAACTTTATGCGTATGATTCAAATACTCATGTTCGGCTGGAGCTGAGCTGTTTCTCATTCGTTTCGAAGGTCTTCACGGTCTTTTCTTTTCATGCCACGTAATTGTCTTTAAAAGGCAAATGGGTGGAAATTTATCATTTTCACAATTTTGGTTTGTATTGTGTTGTAGCCCCTCGTGTAAATATCCTCCATCCCCCCCATACCATGTAGCACCAATAGAAACCATTTAACCACATGCATGTCACATGGACAAGAAGAAGGGAGAGATGTGAAACAATCTCACATCTCAAGAGAGGAGTTAATCTGGCTTTTGGACTTGATCCACTCGGATCTACAATATTATGGGCTCTTTCAGTCTTCCCATATTTGTGTAGTTTTCCGATACAAAATTATAAAAACAAAATTATAAATAATTGTGAAACTATAAATTCTATTTATGAGTATTTCTTGCATTAAAAATAAATACACTTCAAAATAACTCATCTCTTGCTCTCCCAAACTTCACATTATTTCAGAACCATGGGCATGTAACACAGCATATTGTTAAAGACATAAAAGTGCTCGTTACAGTGTGTGATTTTGAACACTTACAAATTTTCTACTTTCTGATACCAAATTGTGTATGCACCTAATTTGCCAGACTAATTGTTACTTTAAAATTAAAGTTTTTTTGAAAAGATCATTTTTCTCCTATACGAGTTAAGTCATTTCTTCAGGTTCGTAGCCATGTGTGTTGGAACTGCGGAGTAAAAATTCTGTGTTGGGAAGACCTTGACACAAGGTGTCCAATTTCAACGATAAATGACAATCATAGAATTTGGGCTATTTATATGTTCCCTCGTCGAAGTATTACGCGCTGTTTTGTGAGATCAAGCTTTGGTATTTTTGTTGCCATTTGCCTGCAGTTGTAAAGTAACACTTGAAAAGCCATATTACTCAATCTCATTTTTAGTCCTTCAGTACTTGTTTAAGTGTGTTTTACTTCGTTGTTACTTTTTTAAAAATTTGGAAAGGTTTTAAGTAAACTGTCTGGGTAATGTTAAATTTTGCGATTTTTAAATTAGTTATTATGATGTTTTCTTCGAATGATTCTTGATACGGTGCACGAAGTGCTCAAACCAATTCTGTGTCATCAGTCACTCCAATTGTTTGTGGCAGTAGGTGATGTGCATTATGCACCAATTACCTTTTTTGAAGCTCTCTTTTCGGTGTATATGGAGTCTAATGCTCCAGTTTTCTCGAATTTCAAACAACTTGGAAAGAATTTTTCATTTTATTGCTTTGTCCGTTGGAAACTAGAAAGATTGGGAATATTTATTTAATTCGTCAAAAACGACATCACATTTATTTTTTTGGCCGTAGGTAAAAACCTCTGGTGTAGGGTGCCAGTTGAGTTGAAGCTGGGAGTAACATTGAGAAAAAACTTAAGTACTGCTAGGTTTGTAATGGTGAACCACTTAAGCTTCAAACACAAATTTCCTAACAAAGCACTAAATGAGCTAAGAATCCAAAAATTTACAAACCAGAAATAGCATGTAAAAGGAAATTTCATTTATGTATATTTGCTAATGCATTGCAGGTTAATTAGAACCAATTAGGTACAACATGCTAAGGAACAATTTCAGCTTGACGCAAATTGATCTACAAAATCAAAGGATGTGGGTCGCTTCAGGGCTCTTTCCAGTCTGGCAAATATCTTAGTGGTAGAATGGATCTTTTTATTTCTGAGATACATTCCATAAAATTAGCAAATATACGAGAATGATACTATATCTGTCATAATTAATACCTGTGACTCTTCCAACTTTAACATCTTTTCGTTGTAAGTGTTTTGCAATCCATCCTGCTACATGAGCACTCTGGTAAAATCCCAGAATGTGGATATGCGAATGACATAGTATGAGACGGCCATCTATTAAGATCTTGATATAATTTGATAAATAATCGACCAATTTTTTCATAATTTGCCGTGGTTCCAGTGTATCTTGCACAAGTTTTCTATAGTCTATGTCAAAGTAAAGGATGTTGTACTTTGCCAAATAGTTGTATTCTGTGCAGACAAAAACTTTATTACTTAGTTTTATTTAAAACAGTTAAGAAAATTAAACTATTAAAATCTACCTTCTGCAAGTGCTTGTGCAATTCGCCAGTCATACATTTCTTGCTCTCCTGTTGACATATGGGGCACGATGTATTCATTACCAATAACACATGGTATAATTACTTTGACTGGTAAATTAGAAAGCCAAAATCCCTTTATTTTTAGAAAATCTGCTGCAGCATATTTCGACAGCGTCACATTCAAGCTGAAACGAATAATTTTAACCGATATATTAAATTTAATCTAATGTAAAAAAGGCTTGGGTATATGTTTTCTTCGCTACTGAGGAGTACTTTTCAATTTAAAGAGTTGCTGACCAGTTGTACTAGCCTTTTTGAGCGTTGAAATAAAATTTCGAAACTTTTCTGCAGGACTCAGGATGATAAATGTTTGTTGTGTGCATTTGGAATTTGACCTTTGTGGTAATAAATAAATATATTCGCTACATTTCGTTCACATATATTGTGTTTCAATGTCATTATCAACGACCTTGCTGAAATTCTGGATAGTATTTTCATTAGCTTTGTATTCGGTTTTCTGTTAGCGAAGCTTAAAATCTAGATAATACCTGCTCCGAAGAATATTTTGATAGCTAAAATGAGCCTATATCCAACGAAATCCGGAAATCTTAAAACAATTTGATAATCTTATAAAATTGATTGTCTTATGTAAAGTCAAGGAGAAGACAATGGAGATGTTTGGATTTACTTTTGATTTGCTTCTAAAACAGTTGTCTCGAATTCAATACCGAATAGGCAATCTGTCAGAATTTTCAATTAAAGGAATGAGCCAAATGTTGACTAAATTTTCATGTTAATTTAGCAGCTGAAGTTTTCACCGATTGAATTTAGAATATTTTACAAGAGACTAGTAAATCTATGGTACATGTTTCAAAAAAAAATTCATGGCTTTCTGAAGCTCAATTCTGACAATCGTTTAATGTGATGAAATTCAAACATCTAAGCAAAATAATTTACAGAGTAAGGTAATAATTATGCAAGATAACTTACAAAGGTGGGCCATAGTAGATCGTCACAAATTTTGACAGCTCCTCATTGTAGAATACTTCTTTCTCAAGTTCTGACGGTTTAATTATAAGATCTGTGAATGAAGCATTCCTGAAAATGTTAAAAACGCAAATGCATAAAATCTAAAAATGTAGCTTATTGAAATTTTATTGAGTTTTCCATCAAAAATTTGAATGATCGATGAATTAAATGGACCAGAAAGTTTGTCTGTCAATCTTGCAGTGTAACTTCCAAATGGTCCGACCTATTTCTTGCATCAAACTAAGCAAAATGATGCACAAAGTATTTTGAATTTTCAGTCAAACCGTTTGAACATTGCGAGAAGAGCCACGAAATTACTGTCGCATGCATTTCATATGGGTAAACATTAAATTGTACCAACGTCAACGTATTGCGATTACGCTGTGAGAGGTGGCCGATGTCGACAGCTCAATAGCAACACTCCATAATTCTGTCAATCGATTCTGAAACTTCATCACCATTGGTTTAATTCAGAGCATTGCAGGTTAATTAGAGCAACAATTAGGTTAATTAGAACAACAATTAGGTTAATTAGAACAACAATTAGGTTAATTAGAACAACAATTAGGTTAACTAATGTTGTAATGCAGGGCCGTTATGATATTTATGTTGCTTTTTAAAAAGTTTACTTGTTCTTGGTTTGTTTTGATTTTGAAAATGCAATTATTTTGAAAATAACAATTCGTAGATCTGCAGTTTTAACGTCTAAATTTGTTATCTATTGAAACAAAGTAATTTATGTAAAAATAGCATGGGGGACGTCCCTCCATTGAATTCAGTAGATTTGTCCCGTCTATTTCTTCTTAGATCTGTTATTGGAACCAATTAGGTACAAAAAGCTAAGACACCATTTCAGCTTGACGCAAATCGATCTACAAAATCAAAGGATGTGGGTCGCTTCAGGGCTCTTTCCAGTCTGGAAAAGATCTCAGTGATCTTAGTAATGGATCTTTTTATTTCTGAGACTTCAACATACTTTTGTAACTTTCAAGTAACATATTATTTGATGCGATAGAAATTTTCGGCAAATCCTGAAACAAATAGATTTAAGTTCTTTAAAACCCAAACAATTGTTACACCTAAGTATGTGGAGGATTGAGTGCTTATATTGCTCATTCGTGGAAATGATTTCTTGTGTTTCGATTGACGTAATTTCAAAACATGTGAACTTGTGATTCCTGTACCTCGGATCCGGGGTCTTAAAATGATTCCAGTTGATGATGATTTTGACGGTTGGATTCATATAGAAATCTGAATAATATCTGTAAACTTTGAACCTCTCGTAAAAGGTCAAAATCTAGGATTGTTCATTTTTCTTGGACTTTCTTCATGGATTTTTTTTGTAATTTAGCTTGCAGTCTTTATTCATATGTTTTCAATATTTTTGGATGTATTTTGGAGTGCTACAGATAGTCCGATAAAGATGGTAAAAAAATCATTCGTCAAATAGTTGATATGCACTACCATCAGCAATAAAAATCGTCTTATCAAAGTACGGATAATCAAAAGACAAAGTACGGACAATCATATGAATCAGGATGGCAAGAACTACTATTGTCGCGCCACCCCGTCTAGTAGGCCAAAGGTGGGTGGAAGACGACGCTGGATCCACGAAATCAGTCGGTTCGCAGGCGCGCTGTTTCCACACCGCCATTGTGCGCCCCAAATTAAATTCTGGATGGGGTGGCGTTTATGGTAATTTTTATACATGTAGTTAGTTAGTTAGTTAGCTCCCTTAGAGGGGATTTTATTTGACGGTTTTCGTGAGCAAAGCTCGCCCGCCACACATTCCATTCTCATATTTAAATTACAATTACAATATTTTTCATAATGTACATGGCATATTTAGATTTATTTATAGTTAGTGCACAAAAATACAATGAAATAAAATGTTGATGAGATATAAGTTACGCTCAGAGCATATATATATAATTTTAGATTAGAAGGCCAAAGATTTTAGATTAGTCGAAGATCGTCACGTTCGAGGTTGAATTAATTATTTAACTAAATAGGCGAAAACCAAATTTTTTTGAGAGATTACAGTTATATAGAAATCACTCTCCAAGTAAGAATTGTCTACGTTTTGTTAACATGTAAACAAAGTTGCAGAAACATTTTACAGAATCATTATTATTATATTGAAAAAGCTTGTGCGTATGCAGGCTGGTGCGAATTCCACGGAGATTTTCCGGTCTGATGCATTTGTAGTGTACGCATACAGCCAGTGCATGGAAAATGTCATCGTTGTCTTTTCCACAGAGAGATCAGTTTCGCGTGGGTGTAAATTTGTAGGCTTTGTGGTTGATGTAGATACTCAGATAAGGAAGTCGATCGACATGAAGACGCATGTTGCAGAAAGTACGTTTATGCTGTAGACTCAGATCATAAGACAGATATTGTTCCTGTGAATGTCTCATCTTCAGTCTGTGATAGAAAGAACTATAGCTAAAGTTTTCGCACCTCTCAGTATCTCCCAGTTGGCTTTTTTGAACATGAATAGACACAATATTTCCAATTGAAAGGTGGTCCCATTTGTAAGGCTCCGACTCTTGTGCTACAAAAGGTATCTCAAGTGCTAGAATTTCCTTTCTAACTCGAGTGTACCAATTACTGGGGGATGCAACAGATTGAATAGAGTCGAGATTGATAAGTTCGGTCAGGCAGATGTGAGTATAGCGGTAGTGGCTGTGATCTCTGATTTTATTAAGCCAGCATAGGGATCGACGTAGAATGTGGAAGCTAGTCGGAAGAATTCCAGTCTCCATGCGAATTAGGTAGCCAGGGGTGTTAGCGGGAAGGTGGAGTAGCCGTCTCATAAATGTATTCTGGATTTTGTCGATTTCCAACGATTCGCTGAGTCCCCAGATTTCAGCTGCATACAGAGGTATCGAAAGTAACATGGAGTCCTTAAGACGCATCATTGACCGCCAGCAATGGGTTCTACTCCTTGCTATTAAGCTTACGCGAGTTTTAGTTGCTGCCGCACATTTTGCCTTGACATCTTTGGCGTGTTCATGGAATTTTCCGCGTGTACAAAAGGTGATGCCCAAGTATGTAAATGTCGTCACTACTTCTACTGCTTGTTGCCCATACATAAAGTTCGAACACGACAAGATTCTCTTGTGTTGGTGGTGGAATATTAATATCTTGGTTTTTTGTACATTAACTTTAAGACCTAGCTCTTCACAGTACTGTTGGAGTACATCCAGTTTAAGTTGCAGTTGCGTTGGTGAGTCGGCCAGTATTACCATATCGTCAGCGTAGGCTAGCACGTGAAAAGAGTGCTTATGATTGAGGTTAATGCCACGTATTCAATCAGCTTCCGCAAGTTTGTACATCTCCTCTATGTCACTGATATACAAGGAGAACAGCAGAGGACTGGTCAGCTCCCCTTGCAAGACTACTTCAGCTACTTCATACTTTTTGGTGCGGCCGTTGATGGTTCTGACTGACATTGTCGCTACTTCGTAAATACTTTTTAAGACTCGAATAAGCTTAGGGGAGACTCCTATTGTATTTAGCTTTTTCCATAGCTTTTCGTGGTTGATGGAGTCGAAGGCTCTAGCAAAGTCTACGAATAGCAGATGCAGTTTTCTCCGTTTGCAGCGAGATCTAAATATTTCTCGTGTGGCATCTAGCGTAAAGATGTGATCTGAACACCCTCTATTCTTTCTAAAGCCAGCTTGCGCTTCTGGGAGAATGTTATTTTCTTCAACCCATGATTCAAAGCGTCGAAGTAAAGTACTGGTTAATGCTTTTAGCATTGTGTTGATAAGTGAAATACCCCTGTATTTTCTGGGGTCTGTTGTGTCTCTTTTTTAAACAGCATAACAACTTCAATATTTACTAGGTCCTGTGGAAATCTTTCAGTAGTTAGACAGCAATTTTACAGTGATGTTAACGCATCAGTCCATTTTAGTGGAAGGTATTTGAGAAACTCGTTTCTGATAAGATCCGTCCCAGGACTTTTCCCTGGTTTCAGTTTTTTGAGCGCAAAGAGTACTTCTTCCCGATTAATCGGACAGTCAAGTACCGTGTGAATAACCCCGGAAAAGTGTTGTCATCTTGACGTGATGGTAGGACGGAGTTATAGAACTCTTGCCAGACTTCCTTCTTGATTTCACAAGAGGGGCTTGACTTGCAGTTCAAAGATTTAATCGCTTTCCAGAATTCAGATGGGTTAGGTAATCTTCACTGTAATCTTCTTAGCGATTTCTTGGTAGTATTGCTCTTTTTTTGTTTTCAGCAGTGCCTGGAATTCATTCTTCTGAGATAGATAATTGTCAAGATGAGGAGCCTTGAAGCCGAGCCGCTTACAGATTTTTAGACTACGGTTTGACCTCCTTTTGAATTTAAGACAATCCTTGTCAAAGTACGGCTGATTTAGTGTTGGTTTATTTTGCAAAGTCTGTACAAGCCCATTTTGACTTGCTGCTTCTTTGATTGCTCTGGCAAAAGATGTATATTGATATTCAGCGGGCGTATTTGGATCCGGAACTTCTTGAAGTCTAAAGCCTTTTTTGGGTTCCACTTAAGGAGAGTCCTTTTACTATCAAACACTGGTGATATGGACGCACTTGGTCTTGGGTAAGGAGGGATTGAGACAGTCACGGGTTGATGATCGGAGGCACCAGTTGTTTCAACTTTGAAGTCTACAATATTGATTGCTGTTTTTGGATCTGCTATTGTAATCAACTACGCTGTTCCCGTTTCTATTTATAAAGGTTGGATTCCCCTGTGGGTCAGACATTGCTCTCCCATTGCAAATCACAAAACTGTTCATTTCTAAAAGCCCGAGCAACAGGGTTCCTCTGGATGAAAGTTCGGAGTCCGAGGAAGTTCTGTGATGATGTAAGTGAGGGTTAAAGTCTTGCGGCCCTACATGGGTATTAGTATACCCCCACACCACACACACACATACTTTTCCCGTAAGGTTACCCACTGTGTTCTAGAGGACCTAAGATCATATGTATTCTTGTACAGTAGCAATATACCACCACTACTTCTTCCTCTTGCTTGCGTGCGAGTAGCCGGACTATTTATGTATTTATAACTACTTAAGTATTTTGTGAGTGTTATTGATTGATTCTCCTCCCACGTTTCAGTTAGTCAAAATATGTCAGCTTTTAGTAAAATTTCTTTGTCTTCCTTGTCAATGTCGTAAATGGTTTTTATTCCGTGTACATTCCAGTATGTTGTTATTATTTAAAATCTCCTTATTTTTGTGTTTACTAATCTTTGAAGTATTAAGTTTGTGTTTGAGCTGGCCCAATTGCTATTGGAAGTAATCCATTCCGATTTGACCGCCTTCATTTTCTAAAGCGATCTCGGTATGATGAATGAAGATGCCGTCGGCCAATATTCCGTTGTAGCGATATTCAAATTTTATCTTCTTTCTGTATAGTTCTCCCGCTTTCCGTCTAATTTTCCTGTTTATTTCCCGAAGTTGGGCGGGAATGTCGTTATTTAGATAAAGGCCTCTGGGAAGTTTATTTGATGCCTTCAGGACTTGATTCCTGTGCTCCTGGTTTAACCAGTTGATTCTAATTGGTCTGTTAACCATTTCTGGCCTTCCTACTCGACTTGCCGAGGTGCATGGCATGTCTAAATTGAGATGCTGTTTGATGGTCCTGTTAATTTTCCCAACCAGAGCTTCAGGGGATTCGTTTTCCGTTTCAGGAATGCTACTAAAGATAAGGTGATTATTGTTAAGCCGTTCCATTGCAAGTAAGTGTGCATCTTCCAGATCCCTTATTCTACTTGTAGCCACATCAAGGCTTTTCTTGAGGCCTTCTTGCGATTCTTTGACCTCTTCCACTTCATCTTGTAGCTCCTGGATTCTCCCGGTGAGCGTATATTTAAAATCACTCAATTTCTCGGAGTTGTGGTTTAGTGCCTTTTCTACCGATGCAAATTTTCTCAGGAGCAATTCTAAAGTGGATTGTTCTGCGCTGTTAGAAGGCTTATCCGCAGGATTGCACAGTGCTTCGTCTTTGCTAGCTGCCATATCAGGGTTCTTTGTTGGACTATGTCTTACTACCATTTCCCGGAATGCAGCTTCAAAGTCTAATCTTTTCCTTTCGGGACCCTTATCAGGTTTTTCCTTATCTTGGAATGATCGTTTTCTTTTGTTCGGGGGGTTTTCTGTAGTTTCGAGTGGTGTGTTGAAGGTTAAAGACATTACTTTGAGCAGTTACAGGATCATTGAGGACAAGTAATGGACCCCCTATTTGATTTTTGTTGTGATTATTGCAAAAGCAAATGTACTGAATTCTCCTGTCAGTGTTGCTGACTAGATACTACTTTCCAGGAGGTAGAAAGATAGCCTCTGAGCGTATTCTATGGCTTTGCAAATTTTGCTGTTGCAGCTGACAAGTGTTCTTTGATCCCCTGTTAGTGTAGTACGGACTAGGTACTGTCTTACAGGTGATGGAAAGATAGCTTCTGTGCGTAATCTATGCCTTTGCATGTTTTGTTGTTGCAACTGATAAGTGTTCTTGAATACCCTGTTAGAATAGTACGGACTAGGTACTGTCTTACAGGTGATAGAAAGATAGCCTTTGTGCGTAATTTATGCCTTTGCAAGTTTTGCTGTTGCAACTGCTAAATG
>JAQFXM010007158.1:0-12247 GCA_034693345.1 Entomobrya multifasciata | reverse complement strand
ACCCTGTTTGTGTTTTTATGACTAATTTCTCAACAATTAAAATGTTAGTATCTCATTGTTCCTACTGAATCCTGCAATGGGATTTGTTGCATACTTTAATCCTATGTCCGACAAAGAAGAAAAAGAAAAAAAATTCGCAAACTTTCGCCAAAGTTAGTAAATTATTCATGAAATTAATTTTAAAATCTTGCACCTGTCAAATTTAACAGAGACATCCAAAAATTGTGAAAATTGGTAGGTAGGTGCCACATTTTATGTTCTATCAGATGGCTTGAGCAGTTTTTTAAATTTAATAAGTTCCCCCGGCGGGACAAAGCTCGTCGAATGTTATATCATTCGAATCCCCATGACCCAAGGATCCGAAATATATATTCACTTGTGGGAATACAAGCTCTTTAGTTGGTAGACTTTGTTTTTATCCTTTTTACTAGCTGCTTTGCCTCTCCGTCGAAAATTTGCAAAAGTTTTCAATTTCAAAATTCACAATACGGAGGAATTTGAATGTGGTCATATTTATTGACTTAAACGATTGTACTTGTCAGTGACAGGTCCTCATTAACATGTTACACAGAGAACATATATACAAGAGTGCTGTCACTTTTAGCGAGTAAAACAAAAAAATTTAATAAATTATAAAAGATTACACAGTTAAAATATTTAAATCATATTTGATTGAGATAAATCATATAGTAATAAGATGTACATGGTTACAAATACTTTAACAAAATATTATTGTCTCTCTTAGACATGACATATTTTCTAATCGTAATATCGAAATGTCCTATCATATTTCGTAGGTCAGGTGGAAGGTTGTGCCATAATATGGTGGCACGGTAGGAAAACGTTGTTCGTCCGATCTCTTTTTTCATAGTTGGAACGATGAAGTCGTTCTTCAATACTGCGCCAAATGTTTTTATAAATGGAACTTAATGTGTACACATCAAGCCTCTCATGGAATAGAAGCCAGTTTAAATGTTCGATTATGTCGAGCTTAGATGGGTTTTTTTAAACGGCGAGCCCGAACGCCTAATTTTGCTGCACGAAGCATAATTTAGTTGATTAGTTTCTGCTTAGATAAAGAAATGTTTCGCCATACTGATACAATAGTCAAGTATAGAAATGACTAATATTTTTTCCATCGCGTGGTAAAGTTGTTCTTTTGTCTATTGAGCATATATACACATTTTGTCATTTTATCGCACGTTGATTTATAGTGAATGTCAAATTTAAGCGAGTTTTGAATGATGAGACCGAGATATTTAAACTCATTCACTACATCAATTAGACTGTTATGGAAAAAAATCTAAAAGCAACTCTTTGCAATTTGTTGCAGTTTTCAGGAATTGCGATGTTGCAAAAATGTTTTTGTTTGATTTTGTGTGAACTCCCGACATAATGCATTTAATTTCTCCTTTTCATCGTAGATGGTGTTCCCATTTTCCATTATTTCGGTGATTGCTGATTTTGTATTCGCTCGTCCAACTTCAGTGTACCATATTTTCTTACAGCCTCCATTAATATTTCCCTTTGCAATTTTTTCATAACATTGCACTTTAATTTGGTTTTCAGATGATTCATTTCATTTCGTATTGTTTTGTATTGTTGAAAAGTTTTCCGTGCTTTTGTCACTTTTCGACTAACATTGTCATAGGTTGCATTCATCCAGACCTTCCTAGAAGCTTTTACTTTGACCTTCATTTTTGGTGCATGTGTGTTCAGTACGTGTAAAAGTATGGTTTGAAACATGTGACATTCCTTGTTAATATCCGTACCAAATTCCCATATCCACCAAGGTGCTTTGGATATCATGTCTCACATAGCGTCATAATTCACTTTTTGAAACATCGTTTTTCTATTGTTTCAATGGAACATTTGGTTTTTCTGCTCTTTTTGCGACAAGTGTATATAATATCATGATCTGAGGTTGTTGATGCTATTTTTCCATGGCAGGAATTTAATTGTGGGCGATTTGTAAATATACAAGCTAAAATAGAAGGTGAAGATACCATAACTCTTGCAACAGTTTTTATTAATTGTTCAAAGTGGTGGTCCATTAATATTTAATTAGTTCTCGTTTTATTCGATCATCTTTGATCATATTAGCATTTAGCATCCCCAATAAAATAAGATTCTTTATTTTTACATGCTTTCTTGTGAGGTTTGACCATGTCCATTAGTTGTGATTTAGAACATTTTGGCGGTCTGTAGACTAAAGCGATGTGTATGGTTTTCTGTTTTGGCTAAGAAACACTAATATGTAGTACTTCAGTCATTGAATACGTTGAAACTGTATGTTTTGGTACAGTATAATCATCTCTGACATAAATCAGTAGTCCACCTCCTCTGTGTTTACATGACATTATTTTCGGTCGATCTTGTCTATTTAGTGTGTAGTAAGGAATGATAAGTTCCTCGTCAGGGACATCTTCATGCAGCCAAGATTCACATGTTCCAAATATGTGAAATTGGTGGGTGTGGAGTACGTTGAACATTTCATCTTTCTTGTTGTTCGTCATTAAGTCTCCGACATTCAGATGTCCAATAATAATACCTTTGAAATTGTCGACTGGTATTCTGTCTGGAATGAGTAAGCAGTGAATAATTTTTGTAGGCACATATTAAGGCACGTCATATGGAGGGCATGGTGCCAAAATTTCAGTTGATATTGATTGAATAATGTATGTGTGAATTTGTAAGGATATACTATAATTTTGACTTTTTATTATGCAAGATTTTTTTAAAAATTTGATTTCCAGGTGATGAAATTGTACGGCTAAGAGAATATTGTATAATTTCAAGGCAGTTTTCTGGAAATGTAGGGTTATTGTATCTCATCTGACATGTTGTACCAAAATAACACGTTAAATAAATCAACACTCAATTTCATTTATTGTTCGACTCTAAATTAACTACAAAACTTTGCTTGAGGTTCCGTTATAATACTGTATGATCCATACTTTTACCCTTATTTAATATATTTTTGATTGCAGCCAAATTTGGAAATCAATTTTTGTACTCGATAGGAACCACTTCAAATGATATCCACAAGTTGAAGAGCTGGTCTAATTACAATTCAAAAGCCAAAGTTCTTGGGACTTTGTTTGGCCCCACCTTTTTTATTCGATCAATTCGGCACACACGATACAGATATGGCAGAATTTGTGAAAATTTCACAACATTTGCTGACAATCCACCTTGCAAGGGGCCTGTTCATACAGTAGGCAATGGAGCAACTTTACAGTAAGTATCTAGCGTTCAGATTAATTTAAAATAAATGTAAGGAACTTTATTAATGTCACAGAGAAGAGATTTGCTAGTAAATACAGACAGCCTAATAAAGCAACTTGTGAAGATGAGTAAATAACCTAAATAAAGCAGACCCGATAGCACTCGATTTTGCTACTCTAGTTAAAATGATGGTAGGATGGTATGAAAAGAACCACGGGAGGTACCATTTCCTTGGTGACGGTTCAACTTCATCCTTGTGATTTTTGGCGGGAACCAGGTAACCCTTTTCTATGGCACCAGAAAACTTCTTTTCCACCAGGGCAGCGAATTCGCGATTCTTATCCATTTTCCTCTCCATTAATTGAAGTCTTCTCAATGCCATTTGTTTGCTTTCAGGCACAACAGCGTCGTCTTCTTTCCAAAGTAGGCAGGTTCCCCTGAAAGAAGACGACGCTGTTGAATCCCCAATTTTCTTTGTATTTTGCTCAAGTAGCAGTAAAGCCCTGATGTCTTCTTTTGATCTTGATGGAGTAACTGGTTTTACTCCATCTTTTATCTGATTTTGGAGCTCCTTATCGTCTTCCATGCTGCAGGATTCGCAAGCGTTGTAGAATTCAGTGGAGGAATCTCCAGTACAAACGTACCATCCCAGACGGCACTGGTAGGCGGAGGGATCTTCCAGATAGGGACCTTCAACGGTAGGACGAGAATGAAACAATCGGTAATTGTCGAAACCGATAACCATTTCAGGAAGACTATCGAAAATGGGGGTAGCTTTTCCATGTCCCATGTAGGGGTACTTTATGAGAAGGTCATCAATGTTTAGAGGGTTACCAGAAATACCAAGTTTCCTCATCGTCTTCACGTCTTGCAATTTAAACTGTTGTGCATTTCTTATAATGCCTCCAGTGGTCAGTGATGTATTTCCACATTTTTCCTCCGTCTCGTTTCTTCCCTTGAATACTGGAAATGTAAAGTCGGAACGTTTCACCTCCAACCCTTACCCCATCCTCTTCGACTGCAGTGAAGGAACAACCGCTATCCAATAATGCAAGGACTTTTAAGGATTAGGTGAGCAGTAGGTGATTGATGCAGTCCTTTGCAGACCCCTTCAGGAATTTTCTTAGTCGAATTACGTTCTCTGAGTCGTCATAGTTGTATTTCAAGGAAGTGCGCTCATATTCACTGATGAATGTGAGCCAGTCCTCAGGTTTACCACTGAAAAAAGGCAAGTCTTTGTCCACCTGCTTTGTGATGACGCTGTTGCTCCGATTCCCTCCGAATGCTTGAGTTGGTGCACAGACCAGGCTGGTGACAGTGTCTTCATT
This sequence comes from Entomobrya multifasciata, assembly GCA_034693345.1. Taxonomy (NCBI): domain Eukaryota; kingdom Metazoa; phylum Arthropoda; class Collembola; order Entomobryomorpha; family Entomobryidae; genus Entomobrya; species Entomobrya multifasciata. The sequence continues at coordinate 7,691 of JAQFXM010007158.1, read as the reverse complement.
TTTTGCTGGTGGTGGTGAAGGTGGTACAAGCTGATCTTCATTTATGTTGTAGAGGTTCTCCTCATTCCGCTGGTGCTGTTGTTCAGCTAGCCAGTTTTTCAAACGATCGTCATTTTTAATTGATGAGTCATTGCTGGACTCTTCCTCCAAAATCATTTCATTTATGGACTTTTCTTCTTCAATAAAAATTTTCTTTCTTGCTATTTTCTTCTTCAGTGATGTCAGTTCGTCCTCTAGCACATTGACATCTTCTTGGAGGTCGACCACTTCCACTTGGATAGCTCTTCGTTCCTTGTCAGCATCAGCGTCGTTCTTCAGAACAGCAAGTTTGTTTTGGGCACGGCTAAGTTTTGATTTAGCACTCCTAAGTTCATTTTCCTTTTCAGCAATTTCGTCATCTAGTTGATCTACTTTCTTCTTAGCTTCCAACTGGATTTGGCGCAAGCGAACTGCTGCAGATGAAGCGTTTGTCTTAACGCTTTAAGTGCTACTGCGACGATCTCCCTCTTGACTTCCATGTAGACCACCTCCTTGACTGCCATGATAATTACCAACTTGAAATCCATGAGGGCCTCCTCCTTGAAATCCATGAGGACCTCCTACTTGAAATCCATGAGGACCTCCTACTTGAAATCCATGAGGACCTCCTACTTGAAATCAATGAGGACCTCCTGCTTGAACCCCATAATTTTACCTTGGTATTCACTGGGGTTCCCCAAGACCCCATATGTAAGGCGACTAGGTGCCTGGGTCCGCCTTACTCCTCTTCCTCCAGACAGTGGTAATTGCTGTGCCATAACGGTTGACTTCTTTCACCTTGAAACCTATATCTCTTCTCCAAAGGACTAGGTCCGGTTCGAAGGACCAACAATAATGCTCAGGGTGCGTGTGTGGTTGTGCCTAAATGGTTGGGCCAGCAAACAAAAGCAAAAATATTAAAATAAGCTTCTAAATTCAATTTTAAAAAAATTCTCCCCAACTTTCCCCAGCAAAATCAAAATACATGCACACGATTAGTGCTAAAAAACTACGCGATTAGTAGTTATTTTAATTATATAAACAAAACAATTTAGTTTTTTATTCAACAAAAACTCCTCCACTTTCACACACAATATTACACACTACTCTGCAGAAGCAATGCCACAATTGCTCTGCTCACCAAGAACACACACCACAAAAATCAAAGAACATTCCAGAACAAGCTCAACAGCTCAGCTCAACACTCATCACAGAAACGTGGAAAGAAAATCATATCATTAAATTACCAAAATATCTACAAGGATATAACTATGTACATAGCCCAGGTAGTCGTACTAAGACGCAAGGAAGATGTATCTTGCTACTATACAGGAATACTTTTGTTCTAGAAGACTTGATACGCAGCAACAAACACTGTATAGTGGCTCGTTTCCGCCACAAGCAAAGCAACCAGATAATAACCATAACAACCATTTATATCTTCATGGGCCGACCAGCGACAAGATTTTAGAAGACATACTGAGTCATATAGACTCTCTACAACTAAATGAGGACGTAATAATAAAATATCCCCTAAGACTTAAATCTAAGTCTGGCCCCTCAAAGAACCTCCACAGATACAGAACTCTCGCAAAGGGGCAGAACATTATTAGGGCTCCTAGAGATCAACAGCATGATCATTTGCAACGGGAGATCATTCGCTGACCCAACGGGTGACCCAACCTTTATAAATAGGAATGGCAGCAGCGTTGTAGATTACATCATAGTTGACCCGAAAACAGCATTGAAGATTACAGATTTAAAAGTGGAAAACACTGCAGCATCAGACCACCAGCCCATAACAATCTCGCTGTCACTCTTCCGCACACAGAAGCGTTCTACCTCTTTTTATGAAAAGGAAAAAATCATATTGCGTTGGAATCCGGACAAAGTAGTTGCAATCAAATCAGCTATGCACAAACTACCTACACCTGATCCTAACTACTTAGTTGACGATCAGTACAGGACACTCGCCAACTCGATTACAAATGCTGCAGCAAGTAGTGGCCTTACTCAGAAGCCTAGAAATAACTTTCTAGCCAATCAACCATATTTTGATAAGCATTGTGCAAAATTAACGAAAATTGAATCAGAGTTTAAGAAACTGCAAACAGTCCGGTTTCATTTCTCCATACTTAGACAATTTCCTAGAGAAAAAACGCACCTTTAAAGAGCTGCTGAATTCAAAGAAGGAATCATATTTTCAAGCAATCGCGGAGAAGATTACAGTAAGCGCTAACCCATCCGACTTTTGGAAAGCAATTAAATCTTTGAAAAGCAATTTGAGTCAAACATGTAAAATCAAGATAGAAACCCGGCAAGAGTTCTATGATTCCGTCCTACCATCGCGGCAAGATGACAGTACTTTGTTTTCTAGGGTTACTCATCCGGTACATGACCGCCCAATTGAACGGGAAGAAGTGCTTACAGCGCTCAAAATCCTGAAACCAGGAAAGAGCCTGGGGACGGATCTTATCAGAAACGAATTCTTCAAACACCTTCCTCTTAAATGGACTGATGCGCTAGCGGCATTGTTTAATAGCTGTCTAACTGCTTAAAGATTTCCTTGTGACCTAATAAATATTGAAGTTGTTATGCTGTTTAAAAAGGGAGACACAAAAGACCCCAGAAACTATAGAGGTATTTCACTTATTAATACCACACTAAAATACTAACGAGTACTTTACTCAGACGCCTTGAATCATGGGTGGAAGAAAATAACATTCTCCCAGAAGCCCAAGCTGGCTTCAGAAAGAGCAGAGGCTGTACAGATCATATATTTACGCTTGATGCGACGCGAGAAATCTTTTGATCTCGGTGCAAATGCAGAAAATAGCATCTTCTATTTGTAGACTTTGCAAGAGCTTTCGACTCCATCAACCATGAGAAGCTGTGGAAAAGTTAAATACAATAGGAGTTTCCCCAAAACTTATTTGAGTCTTTAAAAGCATATATCAAGTAGCGTTAATGTCAGTCCGAACTATAAACGGCCATACGAAAAAGTATGAGGTAGTTGAAGGAGTTTTGCAAGGAAAGCTGCCCAGTCCCCTGCTGTTTTCTTTATATATAAGTGACATAGAGGAGATATATAATTTGGCGGAAGTTGACGGAATGCGGGGTATTAACCTCAATCACAAGCACTCTCAGACTGGTTAGTTACTGTCGTTGTGCCAAAGGTTGATTTTTGCACTGCCTAAATAGTGTAGATAATCACAGCAACAAACATTCCAGCACACAAAATTTTAATTTTTTCGTCCTTTTTCATACTATTTGCTCGTGTTTAAGACAGGGATGCACATTGGGTATGACCACCAACTACCGACCACCATATTTTTACGAAAATTGGGTACCACCACCACCGACCACCACTTATTAATTAAAAAACACTACTACCACCACCCCACCAACGAAAAACCACCAACCACTTGCTACCGAAAGCAATTTTAACCCCCCCACCACTCGTCAACTTATTTTATGCTTTTGGGTGCTGTGATTGTCAACTTTGCCTACGGTACATAAAAATCACTCTTTGACACTTCAACACTAATAACGACAGCAACTAACCGGTCTGAGCACTCCTTTCACATGCTAGCCTACGCTGACGATATGGTAATACTGGCAGACTCGCCAACACAACTACAACGCAAACTTTACTCCAACAGTACTGAGAAGAGTTAGGTCTTAAAGTTAATGTACAAACAACCAAGATATTAATATTCCACCATCAACACAAAAACATCTTGTCGAGTTTGAATTTTATGTATGGGCAAGAAACGGTAGAAGTGGTGAAGACATTTACATACCTGGGCATCACCTTCTGTACATTTCAGACGGCAAATTTCATGAACACGCCAAAGCTGTCAAGTCAAAACATGCGGCGGCAACTAAAACTCTCATAAGCTTAATGGCAAGGAGTAGAACCAACTGCTGGCAGTCAATGATGCGTATCAAAGACTCCATGTTACTCTCGGTACCTCTATATGCAGCTGAAATCTGGGGACTCAGTGAATCGTTGGAAATCGACAAAATTCAGAATAGGTTTATGAGGCGGCTATTGCACCTTCCTGCTAACTCCCCTGGCTACCTGATTCGCATGGAAACTGGAATTCTTCCCACTACCTTCCACATTCTACGCCGATCACTATGCTGGCTTGAAAAGATCAGAGAATACAGCCATTCCCGCTATACTCACATTTTCTGGTCGAACTTCCGGCTCCGGCTACCGGCCGACTCCAGTCAGTCTGCTTCATCTCTCAGTAATTGGTACACTCGAGTTAAACGGATATTCTAGCACTTGAGATCCCTTATGTAGCACAAGAGTCGGAACCTTACGATTGGAACCACCTCTCAATTGGAAATATTGTGTCTATACATGTACATAAAAGCCAACTGGCTGATATTGGGAGGTGTGCAAACTCGAGCTATAGTTCTTTCTATCATAGACTGAAGATGAGCCACTCATAGGAACAATATCTGTCTTATGACTAGAGTCTACAACATAAACGGACTTTTTGCAACATGCGCCTCCAAGTCGACCGACTTCCTTATCTGAGTATCTACATCAACCACCAAGCCTACAAATTTTCACCCACGAGGAACTGCCCTCTCTGTGAAAAAGAAAATGATGACCTTTTTCATGCACTCGCTACGTGCGTACACTACAATTGCATAAGACCGGAAAACCTCCGTGGGATAAGCACCTTCCTGCATACGCACAAGCTTTTTTAATCTAATAATAGTGATTTTGTAAAAAGTTTCTGCAGCTTTGTCTACTTGTTACTAAAATTTCTACTTGGAGACTGATTTGCTTATAACTCATCATGTATGAAAAAACAAACAAACAAAAAAATCACTATATATTCTGATCACTACTTACCCCGAACGTGACGCTCCTCGATACGTTTCACCTGAATACGGCTATCACTACTACAACCCTAGACGTGACACTCTTCAACATAATAATAATAATATCTCATCCCCCGTGTGTGGAGCCTTGGCCTCAATTACATTAAATGTATACACGCTCAGAGCGTATCTTATATCTTATCAATACTTTATTCTATTTTAATTCCAATATATCATATCGATGTAAATGTATGTAAATGTAATTTAGGGTTCGGTAAACCGAGGCGACGGAATCACATTGGAGGATTATTGCGCTCTGACCCTTTTCCACTCACTTCCTATAGAGAACGGACGCTCTATAGGGATGACATGATGGCTGTAACACCACCGTAGTGCCTCATGTAGCCATCACATCATACCCATTCCGTTCTGACCATTAAATGGTACGCACCGAGCCGAACAGGATTGGCACGACAGTCTTACCACAGCTAGAATCCACCGGGCCCAATCATATCGATACTTATAGATACTTGAATTTGCCTTATTACATATCAAATACATTATAATTGTAAAATAAATACGAGTTTGGAATATGTGGCGGGCGAGCTTTGCTCCCGAAAACCGTCAAATAAAATCCCCTATGAGAAACTAACTAACTAACTAACTAGTAAACCAACTAGTTAGTTTCTCACGTTTTAAAGGTGTGCACACTTTTCAAAAGTCGCATTGCAGCGATCGATGATTCTGCGTTACTTTGATCAGAAATTTATAAGAAAAAACCAGAAGTCGTTTTAAACTTTGACCTTTACGACGAAGGCAAGTGTAACCAATGAAATTTCAAATGATAGAACCTTCATTCTTCGTAAGATACCCGGAACACACAGACATAATGTTTTGGTTATTTACTCTGCGCGGATGTAACCATTATATTTTACTCATTATCATGAGCTTATCGTTCTTTCAATTTGCACCACAACACGACAGATATCGAATTTTTTACTTAGTTAGCCCTCATAAGGGGACAGAATAATTCTTCTGTTCCATGTTTTCATTATTTTATCGAGATGATGTATACTCCATATAAGGAGCTCGGTTTTGTTCTCAAAGAGTGTAACGTCCATTTCCGGTTTGCGAAGCAGCACATAGAACGTTTAAAAACTGCATTGGGTTTTCCAGAAGTCTCCAAATAACTGCTCTGCTCAAAATAATGTTTATGAATGCCAGATTTTCTAAGGAACGTATGTCATATTAAATTGTAATTTAATCAATAGAGATGGCACCTTTCACCGGTGCTAGATCTCTGCATTTTGTTAAAAAGACTGACTTCCTTATCCTAATCGACTCTCCGACGTGGTGCCGTTGTTCCCCCGTAGTCCGCAGTAGCCAAATCTCATCTGCTAAGGCTTTATCAAACTTTTAAATTTTCCAATTTTCTTGGCACTGGTTTTCATTTCCTACTTAAAGTTATTTATCTCCACAGGAATCGACTGAGGCTTGCCCTTGATGGAAGAACCTCTTCCGGATTTAATAAATAGATATGAAAACTCAAATTAAAATGCTTAAGTCTAGTCTTCTTGGCTCGAAGATAGCTGACGTTTCTTTTGTAGGTAGTATTTATACCATCCGGATAGAAAGTCCAATTTTCAATAGATTTACTTCCTGTCTCCAGATAAGGCTTCTTATCTTCAGCATCCAGTGGCAAAGTGGCGTTTTGAATAGTGTTCCATCTGAACATTACTTTCTTAAGGAGAGTTGAACTGTCACTTTCCACTGTTATGTTTATACTTACCATCCTTCTTTCCATAGGTTCCACTGCGTTTTTGACGATTAGGATACGTTTTGTTACGCTTTCAGGCAAGGTTTTTTGAAAAAATTTAATTGCTTGTATCATTTGCTTTAATCCTTGACAAATACTGGTATGCGAGCTTTTATGATGCATCAAAATGCAAAAGTAAAAAGCATCCGTTCCGTGATAGGGTAGCAGGCGCTTTTACTTTAAATCAGGAGAAGCTCCTCTTTTTCTTAAAATCGATTGTACGACAAGAATGAAATACAATGTGAAAAATCTAGTGATTTTTGAGTGAATCATTGTAGCAGTAACGGCCTATCCCCCTAAGTCATTTTCTCCGTAAGCGACACATCCCCCAAAGATCACATTCGCCCTGAGAATTTTCCCCCTAATACATAATCCACCCAAATCATATACCCCCTTATACCAATCCCCCCTAAGTTATTTTACCCCCTGGCTGTTCCCCGCAAAACCACTAGAATTATTTTTACACTACATAGTATATTACACTTGTTAATGTATTTTTCAAGCTACGACACTAAACGGTCGATCTCATGATGTACTAAGATCTAGAGACTTATTATAACTCGTCATCATTTCTCGACGTCATGAAACAAGCGGTGATAAAATGCATTACAGAGCTTCTTAGAATTAAATTATACCATTTAGTGTGCATAAAAGCAACGTGCTATGATTTTGTAAAAATTAAGAGGACATGACCAGTTCACTTAATCGGCTAGATCTTTGAAAAATAGTGAAATATATCAATTTTGGTACGCTGATTTCGAATATAGTTACCAAAGTCCCAAATGGATTTTTCAAAGCTCTAGCAGATTTAGTGACTTGGTCATATCCTCGTTAGAAGTGGAGCATCAAGACTTATGTTATGCACAGTATTTTATGCATACAAGTCACATTGTATAAGCAGCAAAACCTCGTTTACTAAATTTTATTAAATGTGTAAATTTTAAGTTTGGGGGGAAAGAGACAGGGGGTAAAATAACTTAGGGGGATTGGTATAAGGGGGTAAATGATTTGG
>JAQFXM010007157.1:0-12247 GCA_034693345.1 Entomobrya multifasciata | reverse complement strand
TACTGAAGACAAAATGGGAAGTGAAGAGGAAGCAGTGGAGACGCTTGGTATGAATATGCTTCAACGAATGAAACAGTTGTAAAGCTATACTTTCAACGAAGCTAATGGATTTTGTTTTCGTTTGGTAAATGGGTCATTTAGCAGACAAAGTGGTTGTAGTTGTAATTCATATTCATAATAGAAATCCAAAAAATCTTAATGATGTATGTTTCATAAAACGTAAGTGTGCACTTATATTTCTCTTTGATGATAGTGAACTTCGATCTGTGCAAGTTTTTTAGAAAAGGATTTTATGGATTTGGGAGAACGGATTATAATAAACTACATTCAACATTGGTAAAGCGCAGCGTGTTTGTGTATGCTAATAAAATACATGTGCATTGGGTGGGTGGCACATCGACAACTGAAACATCAACCCACTCCATCCTTCCTATTCCCATAATTTTATTTTTCCAGGTGGAACATTTCATTCAAGGTCTCATTTTTCCCCTTTTTATGTACATAGGTAGATAATACTGAACATGATATTGAAACCAGACATAAATTATATTTCTTACATTAGACCAATATTTACATGGTTTACAATATACTTTTATCCGTTGCACGCACATGATAAAGTGTGACGATAAGAACAAAAAAGCTAAGCATTAGGAAATCCATTTCAATATACATACAAAAATGAAGTTCAAACGCAAATCTGTCAAGTCCAGTATATAATTCATCTGTTAATAGGTAAAAGCATACAGAGAATGGAAGGGAAAACAAAGCATTTACTAGGGAGGATTTTCCTACCAATGTTATCTTATCCCTTTCAAAATGTAATTTGGTAAAAAAATATATAGTGCATTAATGCATGCTTCTTCGATATAAATGAAGGAAAATCGAATCGGCTACTTTGACTAAGCTTGAGTCCAGCTTCCAGCCCAGCTGCTGCTGGATTAATTCCAGTAACTCAGCAGTCCGTCTCGGTTGCAGCTTTATTTTAAGATTTTCTCATAATCTGAACATGAAGTTTAATGAACATGCTAACAAACGAATGCAACTACACCGCTGTATTGCTATATTGCACATTGTTTTTGCGTCTTACATACATTTATTCAACCTTTGCAAAAATCATACCTGTATATCTTGGGGCTTAGGGCATGGTATGGTGTGGTAAAACTGGACACAGCAAGCATTTAAAAGTGAACTAAATTGGCTTACAACATATTCCATGCCGACAGCACACATGCAGATAAACATTCCAGTTTTTAAATAAATCCAGAAATACATTGACCACATCATCACATGCGCATGCATATCATTTCATTATATTAAAAAATCATGATGAAAAATGAAAATCATATCTCTTTCATGTTTTGTGTGTAGTTCCAAAATTCAGATCCAAACACATGTCGGCTCACATTAATATGAAATCCTAAATGCATGCGATGTCATGTATAAACTAGACTTGATTCATTCAAACAGATCAAATTTTTGCTTTTGGTATCATTTTTAAATACCTGTTTATGGACGTCTGGTGAAGAGAATTGACAGATTATTTTGCAGGCTTGGCTTATTTATACACAGAAATCTCATCACATGGTTTTTGCAAAATAATCTTTATAGGTCTGTAATGAGTGTAATGAGCCTTTCTTCTGTGCCAATTCATTAAAACAATGAGTCCCCTTTTCTAATTCACAATTGTACATTGGAAAAAGTAAAATTTAAAAATGATACTTAAGAAATATCTCAAATTGGCCAACCCAAAAGCACTACATATTAAGAATCAGCTTTCTCTGGTGAAGGAACTCATAAAAGCTTCGCTAATCAATTTCCCATTTCAGGTAAAAATTCAAAATTGACCTTAAATTTTGTGTAAGGAGTTCAAAGTTTAAAAACTTCGATTAAATTAACAATTTCATATTTACATTTACTTTTAGAATATTACAACTTTCGGCAAATATCTACCATGCGAACGAGCTACTCCAGATTTCAGACAGCTAGTCTGGGCCAGTATGCGAGGAGAAGGTGGGCTCTGTGGGCATCTCAACAATCACTTAAAGTTTCAATTGCAAACTTTCGGGTATGACATAGAACTAGTAGCAGGGTGTTTCCGTAGAACGGGGATACCTATGAGTCATTATCTAGTCAAAGTAAAAATTCCCTCCCACGCCGTGAAAGATCCAGAACTGAAGCCAATGGATTCCCGACAAGACAAATCATACATTATTGATGTCGGATGTGGAGTACCTTTACATGAGCCAATTGATTTGGATAAGTTACCTTACTATGGATTTGCTGGTGGCCTTCGGTATCGATATGAGCGTGTTGACAATTCTCCCCATATTATTCAGAGGGTGAATGAGTGTGGGGACGCGATAATGGGCAACGTGAGACAATACATTTCTAATTATTCATACATATATGCTTAGTTATATTTACAGGTTATTTTATTGAGAAACATATTTTTTCAAATAGAAACCTTCCACATTCATAAGTCCCCAAGATTACACGATTGACCTTACTCCGAGAAATTATGGTGATTTTAAGGATGCTGTTCATTCCGTTTACAGTAATCCCCGTTCAGTGTACCTTCATCAAGGGTTTTACTGCTTCCGGTATTTGGACATTACGGAAGATGACTTCCAAATTGTGTGTGTTCGAGGAACAGACTTGATGTTCATTACAAAGGAAACAAGGCATGTGCAATCTTTTGAAAGCTATGAAGCGTTAAAACCTAGTCTTTTCAAGTATTTTCCTATGGTATCTCCTGAGGATATTGAGTTATCAGTGAAGCACTTTAGCATTCCATTTGAAAAGGCGCTACAAATGACCTCAAAGTAAAGTGAATATAAATTATATAAAAATTTAATTTTTGTAAATGTAGAATTGAAACTGAATACAAAGCTCAATTTGAAATATTGGTTATAAACGATTAATCCTTTCAACTTGTGTAGTTATTTTCTCGATTACAATCACATTAAAATTTAAATGACACTAAATGTTGTGTACCCTTTGTATGATAAAGTTATAAAGGAGCATCTATTCTCGTTATCTGTTGTCAAAACCTTTTAGCCCATTTTTATGCAGATCAAAAAGCTTTTAATGTACTCTAAACCCATTCAATGTCATTTTAAACCTACCTTACATTTCAAATAATCGCATCACTCTTAACAGTTATCCATAAGCTGTACTACAATCTATCGGCGAAACAGTCAACAAGCCAACAATGAAGAAGGAAACCGTCTTGAAATTCCTCGCATACTTGTGTTTCCTAATTCCAGGAACCATAAAATCTCGCAAACGCTGGTATCTAAGGCCATTGGCTATTCTCAGTTTTCTAGCATTTCTCTTTGTACTACACAGCTTCGTCTATGAATTCCTTGGTTACAAGCAATTTGTGAAGGATGAACGAATTCGAGAAGCCCTAACGAGGCTAAAACACTTGCCAGCTCGTCCAGTTGGATTCTGTTTAAAGCCCCTTCACAGTAACGAAACTCTAATTGAAATAGTAGATGAGCATGGTGTAACGGTTGTTGAAAAAGTTGCTGTTGAACACAACGGGTCAACTGTGGTTGTAGTTGGAGGAGCACATGGTCAAAGTAGTCAAGCTCAACGACATCACCCCATGGCAGACTTGGAAGATATAATTAGCTCAGCTTACAGAATTTTAATTGTTGTGGTGAACATTATAATTAGGGCATTTTTATGGTTTAGTTTTCCATCTCTGGTTGACCTATTAATTAGCATATTTCAACCTTCCACCGCAATTCCACCACACCTTCAGCAATTCAATCATGGTGAGGATAAGAGAAATGGCTTCATGCGCCTCCTGTGGCGTGAGGCCAGCCGGAAATGGTCAAAAGGAGAAAAGATTTTTCTCTTCGTTGTAATCCTGTCTCAGTTTCAACGGGAAATGGAATATTTTCTTCACTATTATACGTCCATAATAAACACCGGCACTAAACTTTTATTTTTACCGTGTGTTATTACCCAACTTATTATAGAGGAAGCTAAGATTTTGTTATCGAGAGAACTGGCAATGGAAATTGTGTCACTTTTCTTGGTAGTTATAATGAGGTCTTTTGTTAACGTACTTGGTGTAATTGCTAGTGGTCAAGTTGACTACTCTGTTAATGATAACGATGGTTATTACTTTAAAGCAGAAAATTTTGCATTTTATGGGGAGGAAATTGGTAAAGGAAAACACTTTGGCAAGTTAGGGAAACAAGCTAGTGATATGCTCTTTGTTAAAACTCAGGCAATGCTAATGAAAACTGGAAACATGGAGAAAGTAGACAGGGGCATTGGATCAATTGATGAACATATTTCGGGAATAATTGGCAGCACAAAGAATTCTAACTTTTATAACGGGGAAAGGGAAGCTTTGACAGTTATAAATAGAAAGCAATTTGGTGAAAGATATGGTGAGACCTTAACGGATGCGGATGGAATTTACTCCCAAATTAATTTCATAATTAGCATGTACTTTGACCTTGTGGGGATTTGGGAACAAGCTTCCAGGTTTACTGGTGTGGTTACTTTGCTTCTTTTCTGTGAATTAACTAGTTCATTTTGCTTTAACACTTATATCATGTTGGATACCTCAATGCAGTTTGGTTTACTGTCGGCATTTGGAATCAGTGGATTGATGAGAGGAATTGTTATCGTTACGAAATTTGCTTGCGTTTGTAATGCTGCACAATCTTTGAGAGATATGGTATGAAAAAAAAACAATTGTAAGGTTGAATTTTAAAGGATTTTTTTTGCATGTATTCTCTTTTTCATAGACCCCAATGCTGATTGATTACATTCTTAACTTGAAATTGAAGCTTCTTAGCTTACCAACGAATGTTCAGTCTGGAAAAACTAGTTTTTCATTTGTGATGCAATCAACGGCAACGTCTCATTGTGAACGCTGTCGAGGGCTTGGAAGTTTCTTGAGTGAAATTGTATCCTACATTCGAAAACATCCCTTTGAATTGTCTGCGCTTGGATACTTTACAGTGTCAAGGTCAACTTTGACTACGGTAATAAAATGATTTGTACAACAAAATCAGTTTGTAGGCTATTAATCAATATAGATTTATAATATTATTACTGTGTTGCAGATTACGGGCGTTATCGTCACATATCTCGTAGTATTGGTTCAGTTTCAGTCGTATGCTTCATCGTCATCATCTTAAAAGCAAAGTACAGTTTTATCCATTGTCAGTAGTAAATAGATAGCGAATATAGAACAGACAATTAAATTAACAGCAAAGTCATCAAATCCAAGCACAAGAACTCAACCCTTGGAACGCAAAATCAAAGTCGCAAGTTAATAAGGTGGAAAAGTTCTTGATTTAATATGATATGAAAAGGTATGTATGCATGTGAATTAATTAGAAATGAGTTTCCACACTCTACTTCGTCAGTTTGAATAAAATCATAAAATAAAATTTATTTCAACAATTATACAATTTTATCATAAGCGAAAGATTTTCCTTTATCGAATATTAAAATACTTTTTTCGGCAATACAAATTTTTATAAATAATCAATTTATTTGCTTCTGAAAGAAGTAAATTCATGTAAAATGACAGCCATCGCCAAGTCATCGCCCTTTATTTGCCATCATTCTCAAACCAACTGCGATTTTAAACGACAAACCCATAATTTTTAGCCACCTTTTGAATCAAATCAGAGCGCTCATTTTCAGGCAGGAAAGATGAGCGAGCCGCATTGAAATTCTGCCAAAATAAAATTATGTGAAATTTATTAAAACGCTGAAACTAAATTCATGATGTGATCATAAAAGACTACTAAACACTTACCCCCTTTACGAAATGAGCATCACAAAGCCCCCACTTTCTCAATAAACGATATTCATCATCCATACTGGTAGCAGTTATTGTCGGGTCGTCGGTGTTAATTGAAACGTTGAAATTATCCTCAAAAAAGCTGCATGACAAAAACATTTTATTTAAATGAAAATTACAACCAAGACTACTGTAGAACTGGTATATGAATGGAATACAAACTTGATAATTGGATGGGGAATTTGAAACGGTGAGATAGATCCTGTAAGCATGGATGACCACGGGCAACATTCCAAATGAATCTGCTCATTTTTCACTCGCTTATACACATCTTTGTCAGAGCAAATTCTGTAGCCATGTCCAATCCTTTCAGCGTGCAGTGTGTCAACAGCAAAGGTAACTTGCTGGGCTGGACCTGATTCTCCAGCGTGAACTGTTCGTCTTACCCCCAACTTTAATGCTTGGTCAAATATTTCAACTGCTTCTTTTTCCAGCATGTGCTTCTCTACATTAAAATGATTTGCAATTTGTGAAGAATGATTGTACATTATCATGAACATATTATTAAGCATTTTTTGTAAAGCCGAACCGTCCGCAGTTGAGGGAATCGCTGCAATGTCAATAGCCACAATTCTTCCTCCATGAAAACTCGTGTCTGCCGAAATCTCGATCGTTTCATCCAGCCAAAGTTGAGACATTCCACGAATGCAGGTGGCTACCAAGTTTACCTTAGTTCCAAAATCTTTTTCGCCGCGAATTAGACCCTTGATTACTGCATCTGTTACGTTCCAGGTCCATGTTTTTGTTTCTTCGCTGTTCCCCTTTAGAAAACAGGATGATTTGTTAGATAGGAAGACTAGAACATTAGACCACTGTTAATGCATAGTAAATAGTTACTTGTAGTTTCTGCCTGTCTACAACGTCATCGGGAATCACCAAATGAGGACAAAAACGGGCTTCCGAGTAAATTATGCCACAGTTGGCAGAGTCCTCAACAAATTCGTAGGCAATTCGCTCTAAAGCTTTCAAGTCGCCCCTGGAAATTAAAAATTGGACATACGGTTTTTTAAGCTGCACTATAGCTCATTAATTTCATAGAAAAGATAAGCCTAACTTACTTCATGCAAGCCAAGATCACATCAAATCTGCTCAGGAATGAGCCCAAGTCCTCTGGCTTTTTACAAATAAGGTAATTTTGCAGTTCCTTCAAGGACCCTTTCCCTGGTAATGACAGATTCTTTTCCCTTAACAAAAAAATGATTTGATACGTACATATAAACGGAATAGCAACAATTTTTGCATTTTGCATCCACCGTCATGTACTAAAGTATTATACGCATATGCTAAAAATCAATTAATTGTTCACACCAAAATAAACGGTGTTTATGGCATAAATTTAGTTGGAGCGGCATGGCATTTTTAGACTGAATAACAAATTTTTCTGTGATTATCTATGTAAATGGAATTTGGAATACAAATAGCTTACTTTGACAGTTCCCATATAGTTTCATGGCGTAGTGCGCCATCCAAATGAACGTGAAGTTCAACCTTTCCAGAATAAAAAACAATCAGTTAGCTTTTCCTCTTTGTTTCAAACTCAAGTTATATAAGTTGTGTTTTTTGTTTTGGTTACTCTTGTCAGTGGTCGAACTTTTGGATGCACATGGTCAATTCCATGGTTTCTAGTTACTCCCAGCATTTTTGCAACGGCGACAGTTGTACAAAACTCACGTATTCACCCGCAACGCACTCAAAACTTCACTCCGCTTTTCTTTCAATGTGTATTTTTAATTTTAAGAGTCAGCACTCACAAGAGCGTCTTAGGTTTTTTCCCAAAATTACCTTGAAGAAAATTTGTGAGTTAAGAAAAAAACATAATTTTTGCAATTTTATTTAATTCAGATAGCAGGATAACTAATGGAATGCCTTTGTTCACATTTTATCCTTGATATTACCTCGTTTTGCCTAACATCTCAGGCACAATAACTTTCCTGTTTATATTTGGCTATGCACTACGCTACGACTACACTGTGCACAGTGCACAATACACTCCAACCAAAACGGTTTTTATGTTTTGACAAGTATGAAGTTGAGTGGATTGATATTAATAGCTTGCCTGCTTCTGTCTACGCAGACATATATTGTAGTTTGTAGTAGTGTAGGCCAAAAAAAGTTTGCAGAAGCCGTGTTAAATTGTGGAATCAAAAGCTTAGTGGAATGTTATTTGGACGATGATGAAAACTGATTGACGTAACGTTTTTATCAACATCCCATCGATAAAGTTGTTCCACACAAATTCTACATTTAAATGTATAAATAGTTATTTTTGTTGAGTGGTAGTGGTGAGTTGATCTGTTCATCACACACATATGTAATAGAATTTCATTGCATATTATCATGTATCATCCATCACAGAGCTTATTAACTTCCACTCACTCAACTTGGATCCTTTTTCACTTAAATGTTACACTTACACCAGTGCAATGTTGAATTAGATATTGCACATTCTATTATCTTGAAAATATCTCTCTTATGTAACAACACTAATTTTTGTTACTTTAACTCTTCCATATGCATTTTTACATATACAACAAAAGTATAACCACATATCCACATACTTGTATGTACAAAAAAGCTTCTTACTTAACTTTCTATTTAACACTAGTTTTGTGTGCAGGATTTTTTTGTATGCTTGACCATGAGAATCCGGTCGGTGCTCTTGCTCTTGTATTTCAGTTCTCTTATGCCTGGAGGCGTGTCCTGATCCTGACTCCTCTGATAATGGGTTATTAATGGTACCGGTACCCCACATAAAAACTAACAATAGCCTACTACCCTAATATTTCGTTCACCTGAATGAATGATGAATGGTTTAAAATTATGCATGAAAATTGGAACACACTGGTACTGCAATCGAATTCTTCGCTTCAGTGAATTCCATATCCAGTAGTTTTTTATTCATGTATGAGAAAAATGAATGTGTTTCAAAATCATCTTTATTCATTTATTCAAATTGTAAATCTTTTATTCATTCTTCCCTTTAAATTTGATACTCACAACTCATGGAATGGAGTTTTTTGTTACAATAACATGTATTTCGTTTATAAATCACTTGACTATGAAATTCTTGCACATAAATTATATTTATGTTTATTTTTAAAAATCAGGAGTGTTAAGAATAAGTTTGGCACAAAAGGATTCCGTTTTAAAGCTCATTAACAACCAGCATCATAAAACTCAATGCATGCAGAATAAATCAACAGACTTTAATACTACTTTAAATGTTTGAATCTATTAAAATGAATAAAAGAACAGCGCGACTATAATTCCTATAATCGCAGCCAATTGCATTGTTGATGAACTTTTCTCCATTTTTTGCCTCTCACAAAAATACTGAATAGCATCAGAAATGTCATTTGGATTCTCTGGACAATATCCAAAATCCTTTTTCGCCTTTTCCGATGAAAAATAGTGGGTCACCGCAGTTTTATAAACCTCGGCCGGAGTCAGCATGGGAGGAAAACTAAGACTTGGATGAATTGCAGAGAGCAAGCAATGAGTAAACTGAATAATGTAAACGACTGCCCAAATGACCCACATTGGCATTTTAACTTTAGGTTGACCATATCCCAACGCTTCTCTCAAAGGTCGTAAAAATTCAAAGGTGTTCATTGGTTCTCCATCGCTAATAAAAAAGGCATTTCCTCCTATCCTTTCCGGATATAAAAGTAAGTGCTCCGCTGCTTTTACATGAGCCTGAACAACATTCTTTAAAGTGACAAACTGTTGAAGACTTTCTCCATAGCCGTAATGGAATAGCATGAATTTAAAGTAATCAACTATGCGGGGTAAGTGCCGTTTCTCGCCAAGACCCATCACACCAGCAAGACGGAGAGCGCATGTTCGCAGGAGTGGCCGTGGCTTTTCGGTGGTTCCTCCACTCAGGCCATCTGAGAATAAAACGAGGCGATCAGCTATTGCTTTAGTACGCGAATAATGGTCAACGTGGCGATGAAGTGGGAAATAAGGGAGGGATTCATCCCCATTTTTTATTTCTTGTCCTCCGTAGACAACGTTGAATGAGCTGGTGTAGACGAAGCTACGTACGCCATGGTTTTGACACGCCTTAAGTACGTTTTGAGTTCCAGTGATATTCACTTGCTCAGTGAGGTCCCATTGAGTGGGCATCTGTTCCATTCCAGACATGCCATAAGAAGCTAGAATATGAAAATTTATGAGATGAAATGATTCGATAAAAGTATAGTTACCTATTTGAAACTTTTGTTTATCATGTAAACTTACCGCAATGAATCACACAGTCTACTCCTTTCATAACTTGGTTAAGTGTATCTGTATCCAGCAAACTGCCTTTCACGAATTTCAAAGTTTTTTCACCTTCTTTCTGTTTGTACAAAGTCTCAGACAGGGTGGAATTTTGAGGATTATTTGATACCTTAACCATGTCTGTAAGGTCTAGCCAAAAGGAATCCGGCTCTGATATGTCGAAAAGTATTACATTATGACTGCGTTGTAACATGGACACTCCAACATGGTACCCTATGTAACCGCCCCCTCCTATTATTGTAACGGTTATAGGATCAACCAACGTCATTTTGAAAAAAAATACTCAAACTAACTTTTTTGAGTTTATGAGAATAATCAGCAGTTGTGTTACGATACGTGTGAAAATATAAAATCAACATGTACTTCATACTTCAATCTTTGAAACTGAACTTGGCTTATCTGTCGATGATACTCTTTCATTTTTACTGTTTTATCACCCGCAGTGTAACTTGTCACTTTATTGTCTACTATCCCAATGCGAGTGTATTAACTTTGTAGAGACTGATCTTGGCAGCTGCAGCTGCGAGAAGGCATGCGCGTGTTTAAGTGGGCTGAACATGTGCATTAATATGAATGACCAATGGTCAATGATACTGATAGTATGGTCTTAATTCTTGTGATGAATATCAATATATCTTTTCATATGAACTTTAGTTTTGATAGTAAAAGTACACGCACATGAAAAACATTTATAGTCATAAAAATTGTTTTGTGACATAATTGTATTGTTTTTGTTTTTGGGATTTCAAATTTGATAAGCTTAATAGTACACACGACCTTACTAAATTTATATTCGCAAGCAGAAAAAATCATATTCAAAATTTATACTTATTATTAAAAATTGATCGGCGAATTTTTTTACTCAAACTTCAATATTGAAAACTTAATTGGTCGATAAACATCTTTAACAGCCTTCTATTGTTATATCATATGAATTGACAAAAATAAAACATACAAAACCATATTTTATTCCATATTTCAATTTAAAAAATGGAATGGCTTTTTGAGGCTCAGTCCATCCTTGATGAATCTCAATCGGTAAACTAGTTCAACATTTAACTGTTGGCCTCCAGGAATGCTTTGCAGGATCGCAAACATTGAATATAGCAGTCATAGAATCCTTGGTCATCATCATCCTAAACATAATACAATCATTACATTCTCTAAATTACATTTTAAAGATTAACGACGGAAACGCTTTTGAAAATAATGCTCACGTAGTATGGATCCCGAATAATGAGAATGTTTTCAGGATCATAGCTTCCCAGTAATTCAATTTTCGCTTTAGAGTTCTTTGGAGCCATGGATTTTAATGAACGGATATTTTCATTGTCCATCCCAAATATGTAGTCATAATGGGTAAAATCCTTTGACTCTACCTGAAAAACAAAAAAAAACTTATTTTTAAAACCCTAAACATAGCAAACAATTTTTTTTAAAATTAGGATATTTTGCTGTTGTACCTGTCTAACAGCATGGGAAAAGTTGATTCCCTTCTCCTTCATGACCTTTAATGCCCTTCGATCTGGTTGATTTCCAACATGCCATGATCCAATAGCAGCGGAATCGATGTCCCATTCTGATTGCACGTTCTTTTCCTTCACTAAATGCTCGAATACGGCATGCGCCATGGGTGAACGGCAAATGTTACCTGGAAAGGTCACCAATAACACCAATATGTTAATTCACCAGCATTCCAGTATTTCTAATACTTAGAAACGTATTCAAGTACATATAAACCAAGTAACCTCATATCACTGGCATGAGTGGCATGACCTTTACTCACCCAAACAAATAAAAAGTACACTTTTCCCCATTTTTCAAGTAGCTCTGAAAGGTACCCAAGTTTTGTCAATTGTTGTGAACGATTATACTTTGGAACAAGAATTTCGAACGTTTTTCTAAACTTCTGAACACCAAGGTCGGATTATACCGCTTGTCGTAGTCGGATCTCGTTGACAACAACAAACCAAAAATTCACAAATACCCATGCCCAACCAAAGCACCAAGTGAGGATATGGACATTCACGTGCGGTTTTTCAGCAAAATAAAACTGGTAAACCAGTTGGGCAAGTTTCAGGATTGGTGGCCGGCTCCGCCGGCAATTATAATTAAAATTGG
>JAQFXM010007156.1:0-12247 GCA_034693345.1 Entomobrya multifasciata | reverse complement strand
TTAAAGCTTAGCAGGGGATTAAAAAAGATTAGAAGTGGTCAATGGATGGAACGGCTAACGTTTAAAACTATACCGATATGATTATGACTATGATCTTTCTTTGTACTTATTTCTTGTTTCTTTCAACTGAGTCTCACAGCCTCATCTTCCTGGCCAATAGAATATATTCTTCAGTTCAGAGATGCATCATTATCATCATCTTTCACCCGGTCGGTTTAGTCTGGCTTGTCATCTAAAAAAGGATAAACTCTTTTGCCAGCTCAGCGATTTTGATGTAAAAGTGCAGTGTTTGACTAGATGATTTTGCTGTGGCTGTTTGTGTATAGTATGCATGTAATGAAAGCGTGAAGTTTACTAGCCACGGTGTCGGCACAAAAGCGTAATCGTCAGTCAGCAGCGGGGCAAAGTGAACCCAAACAAGTTTGCCAGTATAATTTCTATACAGCAACGTATAAAAGGACGCAGTCAGTGAAAGTGAAAGAAGAATGCATTTACAGAGGATCAAGTTGAGCTTTCATGTCAATTTATTTTTACCAAAATTTATTTTTCTTAACAATAAATCTGCTTTATATGGTGACACTTTTTAGAATAAACGCTGGTGACAAACTTTTCTGGAAATAAAATAAAACGATGACTAGGCTTCTTTTTAGCTTGTCACACAAAAGGCTTTTATGTTTAAATGGTAAAGTAGTCATTGATGACATTAGTAAACACTTGTTAATTACACGACATAATCCGTATAATAATTATAAAAATTGTAACTGCCAACTTTAGGTTCCCAAGCATTAACTTTCTACGACGTAAACAAATGTGTTGTGTAAGTATAAAGTGTGAACTACGCGATTTTCGTAAAACATATATGTATGTATGTCTATACTTGCAAAAATGTCATTTTTAGAATACTTTTAACCTTTATCATATACTTATTCATCTCATATGCTGAGCTCATCAACATGAACAGACGACGACACATCTTCAGTGTCTTCATCAAAGAAAAAAAATGCTAAAAATCTAAAGTTTGTGTGCTCACCACCTTTTCCTAATTCACATCCATCTCACAGTGTCTCAAGTTTTTCTTTACGCTTCTTGTACGTGGGAGTGAATGCAAGACATACCAGCAGCATCTCTTTTTTAAAGGGTAAATGGTAACAATGGTCGCTATTATTTATGTGACATTATTCTAAAGTCAACCAAAAGGAAAAGATTACATAGTCAACGTCGAAACTTAGATTTTTCATTGTCGAATCAATCATTAATCAATGCCCATACGCTTGGTGAAAGTTTTACAAACATGGATTTAAGGTTTCCTCTCATTTTTGTTAAATGCTTTCATACTACATACATTCCACTGACTCATATTTTTGATAAAAATTTGAAACCTCAAATGAGCATAGCTTTAGTGGGGCTGATATTACAATGAGGTTGATAAGTATCAGCGGAAAATGAATAGATTTTGGCATAAAACGGCAGTTTTCTTAAGAAGCTTGATAAAAAAGTATAAAGCTTACCCGGAATACTTGAAAATACGAGGAGACAAACTAAGGAGAAAATTAATAGCAAAGTCTGGTCCTTTCTAGAAGACGAAGGGTGCTGAAAGAAATGTCGTTGTTGGTAACAGGAATTTTGCTGGAATGCTAATGAGGAAGTACTATTAATTGACTGCGAACAATGTGTCCTGTTTGAGGATGCGCAATTGTTATTGGTATCCTGAAATGAGCACATTGGATGTAGTTTTGGAGATAAATAGCTGGATACGGGATCTTTTGAGTGGATTAGATCAAAAGACGACACCAATATCGATGAGCTGCAAGAACGGAGGGGCGTGTTTGTACTCATGGCAGTAAAGGGAAAGGTCAGGTCAGATTGATTCTTGTTCCCACAAATCAAAAATTTTAACATCGCCGAACGCGTACTCGAATGCACTGTCGTGACAGTTGAGTTGACCGAACGCTTCTACGGTTGCTCCTGAAAAATAAAACGAAATAAATATACAGTTATTCAACGCATGCATTCAAAATCGGTTTCCATTTGACAGAGTCATTATAATTTGCACGCTAACTTTGATTACTTCTTTGTTTGTATTTTGAAGTCATATAAACGTCACCGTCATTTGCTAAGTATTATGCCATGATATTAGTTTACAATTTTGTCCTGGCGTGAATTTATGAAGCAATACTTGGAAAAATAAATGTTTTACATACTGCAGTAAAATTTACAACATGCCGCATAAAGTTTCACAAGTGTACGTAAAAATAAGTTCGCTTTAACAGAAATGGATAAATAAATATATGAAGGTGTACGCAGTAATTACCCCACATTTTCTATACGTACATTATAATTGATGTTAACGAGCCGTATGTAAATGAAGCCTTTCTGCAACTTTACTTCGCAGAATTCATTTTGGTCTGTTGTGTTTTCGTAGGGACTATACCAAATGTGCCAGCATTCGGTTTCTAGAATTCTTTCGGTCACGTCACGTCATGCATTCTG
This sequence comes from Entomobrya multifasciata, assembly GCA_034693345.1. NCBI lineage: Eukaryota > Metazoa > Arthropoda > Collembola > Entomobryomorpha > Entomobryidae > Entomobrya > Entomobrya multifasciata. The sequence goes on along the minus strand of JAQFXM010007156.1, from coordinate 9,757 downwards.
ACTGAGAACTGTTTACTTTCAAAATAATTTTCTTCGATACCGGGGTTTTTTGAATATTCACCTCAACTTATACAAAAGTATTTGGCAAAACTGAATTTCGGTAGGTAGGCACATAGATAAAAAAATGTGCATGCTTTCATATGTACATATTATATGCTTGCATGTTCATATATACTTTCATCATTATACTAGTCTGCATTTTTTTCAAAATGGAATTATGTTCCCTCTATACAATAATCTATCTTCTCTGCTTAACCTAACCATAATTTCTTGATATGGGTTACTGTACTAAAACCTAAAAAAAATATTTGCATGCATTAGATGTACGGTTAATTATACACACGTAACGTATCTTATTCGCCATGTATGCACGCTTCCGCCAGTGAATGTTTTTTTTTTAAAGAGTATCTCTCTCGCTCGCCTTCAGCTCGGGTTGACAGATATGTCGACCAAAACTAATCAGTAAAAGCTTTCTAAATGTACATGAAATGAAATGTAAGCCTAATAAGAATAAACCAATCCGTTACACAAAATCCTGCATAAAAAGGCTTGAATATTTAAGTGACAACGTTAAGCAAAATGCATGTCCTCGCCTTATGGTTAGCAAATATTTATATGAACTTCGTGAGACGGATTTGTAGATGTAGTACACAATGTAATACATCTAAATTCAAATTGATGCGCCTAAATGTATTATGCGTTGCGTAGTTTAGTTTCTTAATAGATGTTTAAACACCTTAATATCATGCGCCATTATGTTACTTATACTTTGTATACACGTGTTTGTTATTGTTACACACAATGACAATAAATATTACTTTAACTACAAACTAAACGCTCATGTATCTGCAGAATTACATAGCACGTTTACTTTCCTTCTTTGTTTCACTTAAGAAGTTGAGTAAACTGAAAAGAAAGAAACAAGGAAGACGTTTTTTTGCATTTTCTCAGATACGGAGGGCAGAAAATGTCCGTTTGCTTTCTTTGGTCGTTTCATGACATGATATGAGCAAATATGTACGGTACATAGATGCAAGTCTTTACACGAGGCATTCACAACAGTTAGCAGCCAGCATGCAGTCAAACTGAAAGCAAACAAAAGTTTAACTTGACTTAGTTCCTTTAAGGTTGGTTGGTAATGTTGTATTTGGAGTAGAGCTTTTATACTTGTCTTCTATGAAGGCATATTCAAGTATCAAAATGTTACGGTTTTCCCTTCTCTTTTTCTCTGGCTTTGTTTTTGCGGCGTGCACGGTTGGTTTTAGCTTTTTTTCATTGAGCAAATAAAAACCACATAATAAGCCGAATGTTTGTTGTATATCATGACTTGTAGTAAACAGTACAGAGAAAAGACACGGTGGATTTGGTTTGGAAAGAAAGAGCAAAACGCTGGATTATTGCTTTTATTGTAGAGTTAGGTTTTCGTTTTGACTGCAACGATGGAAGGAGTGAGAAAGCAAAGCGGATAGACAATTTTCTATAACATAAGTAATGCATAGATTTACGTGTAAGTGCGGAAGCACAACAACAATCTTCATGGCTAGTTTAGCAGAGTCTGTGACACAGACACAGTCTGTCTGTGTGTCTAATATTCTGTTCTGGTTATCTGATCGGACCGTTGTCAGGTAAAAGCTACGTCGTATTTCAGATAAACAAGAAAAATGTTCGAGTGTGTATAATGTCTTTAAATACGAATCTGGATCGGTATGAGTATGAAAACAACATTTTAAACATAAATAAAAAGAGGCATGATACACGATACTTTAGCCAATGTTCGAATTTTCGAGGAGGTATACATTTAAAGCAAACAAACTTCAGCTTGATAACCAAGGATACTTATATACTTCTGATGATTTGCAATTTATTTATTTTTTCAAAACTGATGTAAAGTAAAGACGAAAGACAATAATGACGGTGTTTTGCAACTAGTGTTTCAAGGAGTCGCTCTCCTTCTGCCTGTATTAGCTCTTGATGTCGTTGTGCACAAAAAATGGATCATTGCACACACATTTGGTTTGGTTTTGTTTCGAGAAACTCTCCAGCTACTTACTTAGCCATTTTGTGGAGTTGTTGAGGATAAAAAGTTGTGTGCAGCTGTATTAGCCATCATGGCCTTTTTATTTCTGTCCACTAAAGTGGATAAGAGCAAAAGCGTGGCATGTAAATATGTTAATGCGTGCCTTTCTTCTCATTGGAGTATTAAACGAAAGGTTAGAAAAAAGAGATAGTAATATATAAAAAACATAAATAACTAAAATATCGGACGAACTACTGCGACAGCCGAGATGTGATGTCGAGTCGGACTTTCACCCTCCTTCAGAAACCCAAAGTTGGAAAAGTGTATTGTATGCACACATACATATGCTTTGTGTAGCGTAACAAAAGTAAAATGACATAAAGACGTGAAGTGGAGGAGCGAGAGAGAGTCACAAGGGCTTCGATTCCTTCTACAGCAATAAAAATGAGCGAAAAAAGAAAAAAAGCTTTATAACAACATGAGAGAAAGATGGAAGAGTTGGTTGTATGGGCGAGTAGTCAGCAGAGAAGTTCTTCAGGAAAAGTAAGACGGAGACGAGAGGAGGAGGATATGTACTCTGTTTACAGAATAAAAAATTATATGCAATGTTCATATGAAGTACATGAGGAGAGGAAGAAGGGGCTGATTTAGTTATTATTTTTTGTCTTTTTATTTATCCCTCTGTGAACTGCGAACCGGTTGACTTGACTTGATTCATCTCTTTTGCATGCATAAAAAACAGATTTTCACGGGATGGAATAACGCTACCTAAACTCACATGTATAAATTTTTAGGCTACCGTACTGTTGAAATCATAAAGAATTGTAATTCGTGATATTTCTCCATGTGCTGAGGTACGAAAGAGGATAAAAATGAGAAATAAGACAAGAGAAAACCGAAACATTTCTTTAGTGTGGAGTGTAGTGTGACATAATATGCAGCATGATGCATGCATTTCCGTCACGTTATAATGAAACTGAGAAATGTTCGACGATGACATTTCTGTAAGCAATGATAATAAAAGGAGTAGCAAAGTAAACAAAAAACCAAGTTTCCATTGCAATTTCTGGATCTGGCTTTACGAAAATGTTCTTGAAGTGTAAACACGATTTAAGGACAGGTTTCTATCCGAAATCATTCGCAAACAACAATCAAAAATTCTTTTCGATTTAAGTAGTATGAGTAGTGGTTTAGCAAACGGCTACGTGAAACACGCCTTCGAGATGTTTTTAATTAATGCACATAATTAATTAAATATGGATGAGCTCCGTGGATAAAAAAATGAATGAGCTCCGAGATAAACAAAGGGTGCATATTAATGAGTCAAAATGCAGGTGTTTTTAAATGAAACTTGATGATTGGTGATAATTTGGTCAATGTTGAATTGCTAAACTAACTAACTATGGATTTAATAGTTAAATCAACTATTTGATAGTTCAACTATCAATTTAGCTAACGAATCATCGGAAAACAATGAACAAAGTATGTTTTATGGGTAAACCAAACATAACAAGTACAAAAACGCTAATTATTTTCCTGTAAAATAATTAGAAATAGCATATTGCATAACATTCATTTACAGTTAATATCATCACATCATATTTCAGAAAAATACAGATATTTTTGAGACGATGAAAAAGGATGAGCAGAGAACCAGGTGCAAAGTCAAGGACACTGACTATTGTTACTGGACACGCATACCCACCTGCATATTTGAATATTTTACCTTTTTGGTGAAATATTCTATTGCATGTTAAGGGATCTTTATGAGGGCTCTTCACTCATTTAATTTAACACATATAGGGAAAATAGTGTTAAAATTCTCTTGCGTTATGGAGATGCGGGACTCAGGTAAGTGTCAAGTACCCATTCCATTCGATGGATTGTGGAGACAAAAAAGTCTCAGTCGTTCATCTGAACTTCATCAGCTCTCACGGAATTTTTTCTCTCTCTCCAGCCAAATTTCTATCATCATCAAAAATTTTGTTCTTGTGTGTGTGTGTGTGCGTAAAGAGGCAAAAATGCGTGAGTGGAAAAACTGTTTCGTCTGTCGTCTTCATCCGTCAAGATGTATGGATGATGTTATACGACACATCCACGAAAAACATGTGCTAAGTGAAGTGGTGAGAAAAATGAAGAAAAGAAAAAAGTGCGTGGTTAGAAATTGCACGCATGAGTCAGATAACCTTAATGATTATGTGGCTCATTATAAATCTAACTATCATGCAAAGTGCGGAAAGTGTGGGAATCTTGATTGTGCCTGTGTTGATATTGTTGTTGGTGAGTAAAACAAAAGCGAAAACTTATTTTTATTGAATATACTATCATCTAGTTAAAGTGAAAATGTGAAATCAATATTGATTTATTTCTGGAAATTTTCAGATAACGAAGGAAATGCTCATCATGTGGATTACCCTCAACATAAAATTGTACAAGGTATGTAATATTTTTTTTTAAGTGATGATAAATTACAATAGTGAGAATTAAAGTGAATGAAAATAGATGAACTTTGTGCTATCAAGTGACAAATGTAAGTGGATTTTTTTAAAAAGCAAGTATACTCAAAGTAAATTTCATTTGTTATAAATTTCAGGACCCAACTGGAATTTGATGGACTGGAACTCTGACGATGAACTGGATCAACGGCGTAAGAAAAATACACACGTGTCTATTATTAAACAACAACAGCAAAGTGATATATCTGTTTTTTGTGAAAAACCAGCTATGCTTTTATATGACACGAATCGGACTGCCCACATACTGGATCGGACCCAACCCACCTCTGGAACGAACAACCCACACAACCGGACAACAACTGGATCATGGAACAGGTCACCCATCATGGAAATATCACCCGAATCACCGGAATACTACAACGGATCCCCACCACCAGGTGACGAAGAAGCTCAAGCGGATTATGATGAATGTAAGTTGTCATTGCGAAAAGGTTCACTTCTTTAACACACACCTAACTTGAAAATTGTCTGATTTTTCTTTTTCTGAAAGTTATGAGGAATAACTCGTCTGTACCAGAAGACCAATACCCGGATTACGGAACACCACCGCACGAAGGAAATGAAGAGGAGTTTCATGCTTGTAAGTAATCAAGTTAATAAAACTGCTAGTTACGCATGCATATCCTGACTTATTCTGATTTTTTTTGTGAACTTCAGGGATAATGAACCATTATCAGGAACCGGCATCCCCACCTGGTATAAGGATCCTTGCTCATCCACCTCCACCCACACCCAGGATAATTATGGATCGCCCCCACCTGCGTGCAGTACGGAGATTATTCCCCGAAGCCGGGCCGAGCTCTCGTCTCGGTAAGAATTTTATTATCTTAAACTATAATTAGTTATAGTGTTATAATTTTATACTCAAGTTAACAAATTCATTTAATACGAAACAATTCACAGAGCCTATCCCCAATGTAACCCGGATGTCTCATCCAAAGGATTTTAAAGAACACCGGTGTACCCTGTGCCAAATACGCTGTGATGACAAAGAGGATCTACTGAAACACTACGTTTACAATCATCCCGCAGTGCAACAAGGAACAGGAAACGACACAGATGAACCACTCAATGTAACTGAAAGTAGAAAAATGTTCAAGAACACCCTGAAAATTTATGATGTGGATTTAAGAGAGCATAACATTAGAGATGTTGATCAGTTTTACGATCGCATAAGACCTCAAGTAATGAGTTTAATGAACAAATTACTGGGTACCTACAAAAACTACCGAATACATTTAGATTTGGTTGGTCAGTTTGCTAAAGAAGAAGGTAATAATATACGTCGTGTGTACCCTTACATGGAGTCTTTCACAAATACCATTGAAAACTCAGATTATGCCAAAACCGCATTTAACTTATCAAAAGACCATCACTCCCTCAGGGTAGAGGCATATGAACAAAATGGAAGCAATTGGATTTTAGAACGCATAAGCGCATTTCGTATCATAATAACAAAGGTACGTAGAATTGGTGGTAAAGGGGGCATTAAAGAGATACCGCAAGAACTCCGAGATAAATATCGAACTTTAGTTAACATACCCAGTGTGAATGGCGATTGCTTTAAACGGTGCATAATTGCGGCAATAACCAAGCATAAAATACAAAACCGCCCACATGAAAAGCTTCGATCGCTATCACACTACAAACCATACTTGGAAAAAACTGAAAAACTTTTAAATCCAGTAACAAATATGGAAATAAATTTCGATGGTCTAGATGGTTTTGTAAGCACAAAACAAGTTAAAAAGTTTGAACAGCTTAATCCTGGAATAGGACTTAATATAATATGCTACGATGAATGCCCAGATGATATTTTCACTGGAAATCAAGAAAATGACTTTGAGATTACAGAAGATGAGTTCTTAACTGACAATGGTGTTCAAATCGAGGACATGCATATAGACTCCGACTCAGATGAAGATGTCATTAATGCCATTGATTTATATGAGATGGGAGGCGATAAATTAAGCGAGAGACAGCTAAGAACAAAACGATTGGTAAAAAAGTACCATGATCTCAGGCGAAACCTTTATCCGCTGGTAGTCTGCAAAGAAGAAAAAGCAGCAATTATTGATTTGTTACTTGTACAACAAGGCGATGAAGGACATTACTGCTGGATTAGTAATTTTAAAGGATTCCTTAGACATCCCTGTAATGGGACTTTGAAAGACATTTGTAGATATTGCCTGCAAAACTTAGGAGAAATGACTTATAAAAATCATTCCAAATACTGTGCAGGACTCGGTTTACAGAAAACCATTTATCCAAAAGAAAAGTATCTTGAGTTTACGAACTGGAAAGCAACAGTAAAGAAACCATTTACAATTTTTGCTGATTTTGAGGCTTGTGTGGTACCACTCAAGGAACCCAAAAAACAGGGCAACACAACTATTACGCATGAGCACATAGCCAATAGCTATGGGATAGCTGTCATAGATCGCGATCACAATATAGAACGATTGGTTGATTACATCTCACCTGATCCCTTAAATGAAAATGTGTCGCAACGTTTCTTAAAGGATCTTGTAAAAATAAAAAACGAACTTTTAGCGCAAATCAAAGAATGGCAAAATGAAGCAACAAAAAATGCAAAAAAGTATCTCGAAGGTATAGAAAAGGCAAAAGAAGGTGAGAAATGCTATTTCTGTGAGGATGAGCTAGACATAAAAACTTGTCATCGTCACCATGATCACTATTACCCCTACGACTTTCTCGGCTATGCCTGTGCAAAGCATAACATGGGTGCCAAGGTAGATTACAACATCAATTGTTACTTGATGAACTTACAAGGATATGACAGTAATTTCATTCTAAAAGCAGCATCCCCTGATATTGTAGAAGACATTGAAGTTATTGGTTCGAGCTCTGAAAAATTTTCATGCCTCAAAATTGACAAAAATTTGTGGATAATGGATGCTTTAAAATTTTTTCAAAGTAGTCTTGACTCGATAGTAAAAACATTGAACAAAGATGCTCCAATTACAAAAAAATACTTTACTGAAATATATGGCAACCCTACTAAAGTGAGCTTACTTCTAACGAAAGGAATATATCCTTATAGCCATATGAGAAGTAAAGAAAACTTTGATGAAACTTCTCTTCCGCCAATTGAAAAGTTTACAAATGATTTGACAAACACGCCATGCTCTCAAGTTGACTACGATCATGCAAAGAGAGTGTGGAATGAGTTGGAAGTGCCTGATATGCGTGAATATACCAGAATCTATCTAATTTGTGACGTGTTATTGCTTGCAGATTGCTTTGAAAGGTTGAGGGATACCTTTATCGGTAAATTTGGCTTGGATCCAGCTCATTTCTTCTCACTTCCTCAACTCAGTTTTGAGTGTTGTCTGAAACACACAAAAGCCAAACTCGAATACGTCAAAGACCCAACAATGTGGGCATTTCTTGAAAGCAGTAAGCGTGGTGGTATGAGTTGTGGTGGGGACATTAGAGCTTTCAAGGCAAATAATAAATATGTTCCTGACTACGATCAGACAAAGCCGAACACTTGGATATCGATCCAAGATTTGAATAACTTGTACCCTACGGCGCTGACTTATAAAATTCCTGTTGGAGGATTTAAGTGGGTCAAAGAAGAAGTCATTGAAAGACTTCAAACTGAGTCAGAAATGAAAGATTTTATTTTGGCAACTTCAGTAGAGGCGGACAAGGGATTCTTTTATGAGGTAGACCTCGAAATTCCCATGGATGATGCTTCACAGACCAAATTTAATGCATTAACCCCAGCTCCATACAGACGAAAAATAAATCGCGAAGAAATATCATTCCAACAGGAAAGGTGTCATGAAGAGCTTGGCGAAAGTGAGACAATATTCAATTCTGAGCGTTTAATTGCTGACTATCACCCGCGCAAAAACTACATTGTTCACTACCGTGTTCTACAATTCTACATAAATATTGGTCTAAAGGTTACCAAGATTCACCGTGCCCTAAAATTCAAGCAAGAAGCAATTTTCAAGTCATACGTCGAGTTGGTCACACAACTCAGAGTGATCGCTCCAACAAAGGTTGAGCAAAACTTCTGGAAGATGGCTTTGAATAGTTTATATGGCAAATGCGGAGAGGATGTAAGGAAAAGAAAAAGCTTCAAAATAGTAAGAAATGAGAAGGAAGCTCTACGCTACCTGAGCAAGCCGAATGTTAGCCGAATCATCGTTTTAGATGGTGAACCAGACATGGTTATAGTCTGTTTCAAGAGCGTCTCAGTTTACTTAAACAAACCAATATATATTGCCACCACTGTTTTGGATGAGAGCAAAAGAATCTACTACAACTACTTTTACAATTTTGCTCAGCCTACGTGGAGTGATCCCTCCCGTAACCGTTCCCTCCAAGTCCTTGGAGGGGACACCGACAGTTATATGCTTGCTATCCAAACAGACAATATTTATGAAGATATGTTAGAACACGAAGAACATTGGTTCGACCTCAGCAACTTTCCAAAGACTGGTGAGTTCAGCAAGTACCATTCGGAGAGGAACATAAGGAAACTCGCCTTTATGAAAGACGAAGCAGCCGGAAAGGTAATAAGTCATTTCATGTATCTAAAACCTAAAATGTACATGTACCAATATCATGATAATTTTGAAAAGAAAAATGATGAATCTGAATATACTGAATGGAATAGAGGTGTGTTTGGGCAATGGTCATCTACAATTGGGTGTGTTAAAAAGGGTAAAGGTATTCCTGCGGTATCTCTTGCGCGCGATATTGATTTTGGCATGTTCGAAAAATGTTTGGAGACAACAACGGCGTACACAGTACAATATAATTCCATACAAAGTAAAAAGCATGACATTTTTACCATGCAACATGTAAAAAAGGGCTTATCCTCTTCATATTACAAGCGATATGTTCTTGACGACTGCATCAATACCCTCCCTTATGGTCACGTAGACATTAAAAAATATTATTCTTAAATTGTTTAGCAAGTAGTAGTGTATTGTAAACGAAATCACATGGGAGAACAGTTACATTGAGTGGTTGGTCTTCAAATTTATAAAGTGATTTTCTATTGTAACTTGATGTTTTGTCTTGTAAATAAATATTGTAAAATTGACTCTTTCGTGCATCGACAATTTACTTGCATTTTAAAAAGTAGCTTCATAGTCAAGTGGTTACGGTATTACTTGGTGCTAATATTACCAAGCAGTCAAATGTCAATCACTGATAATTTGCGTTTGACTTCTTGATATCC
>JAQFXM010007155.1:0-12250 GCA_034693345.1 Entomobrya multifasciata | reverse complement strand
TTGCTGCATTCGTATTTCTCGCAAACTTCACGAATAAACTCAAAATACGAATACTGTATCCTCAACTTATCATCTCTAATAGAGTTAAGTGAAAATTGGTTTCAGGAAAAACTAAATATATCTCCGTTTGATTTCCACCATGACAATAGCATTCAATTTCAAAAAAGATAAAAATGCTTTAAATTTGATATACTTTACAATAGTTGAACGTATTCATTCATAAAATTCCAAGTTTAAAAAAAGTATTTATACATTTCATGGGAAATTCAATTTCTGTAAATTGTTGTTCAAAATGTGAAAAGTCATAGCAAATTAATTCAAATCCGAACAATTTTAGCGACGCGTTGTTCATTTCTTCCTTTCAAAACTTTGCTCAGTGATATTTCGGAAACTAATTAAATACGTATTATATTATATCTGTCTTTGACGTGCTTGATTGTCATTATTATCATCTCTCAGGCATCAACCAATCGTATAGGCAGTACCTTTAAACAGTGCCGTCGTGATGTATAAGGTGTCTTGTTGATGTCGGAGAGGAAGTAAAGGTGATATAAATGTGTGAGGAAAGATAAGACATTACACGTGAACAAGACAATTAACCATAGAATGTAAAGCAGGTTTTCTACAACACTTTATTTATTTGGATAAAATATATTCCTATTTTTGAGTTCAAAGTTTTTTTCAAGTTTGATTTTTAATTCAAGTTGAAGATATGCACAAACTCTGCTGTTCCAGGATTTCATCTATGCAATGCAATTTCATGACATTTTTGCAAAACGTTATTTTTTGCATTATATACTTTAAATGGTGAAGTTTATATTAAAAATACTTTACCCTGTAGCTACACCAAGATGCGTAGCGAAAAGTTTTGTTGATTGTCCTCGTCGTAAACTATTTTTGACAAGTTAACCAAGGATAAGAACAGATGAACATAAAAATGCGCTATAATCATAAAAATGAACAGCTTGACATAACAACTGGACAGTTGAGCAGGTTCGGCAACGTCAGCACTCAAAATCATGTACGAAAATATGTAAGTTGGTGCACTGCTTCAATTCAATATATGTATGCACGAATCCATGGATTAACGATTACCCCCGGACAAAATATAGCCGTATATGATTCGTTTGCCTGCATGCCAGATTGAAAAAGTATATCGAACGTCATCGGACATCATAGAATAGCAATTCAGTTAAGCACCACATTATATTTTTCGTGACATTTTACAAGGTTACTAGAAATAAAAGAAATGAGATGTTTCCGAGATACAGAGGAAAAGTCAGTATAGTAATTTGAAAAGATTTTCGTCTCAGAGTGCTCCAAACATGTATTTTCGCATGGATCTGCAAGCCTGCAGCCGTTGTGGTACTTCATTTTCTTAAGAAGTTGAATAACTCAAACTAAGGAAACTGAAGTTAATGTAATTGTAAACGAGGCTTGCTATAATAATTCTTCGTACAATTGCTAAAATTGCCCGTATTACATATAAAAATGTTACTTCTGAGGATTATTTAAAGTTAGGCACAATCAAGTTTAGGGAAATGTACTATAGAGGCAAATAGAAAGGAGAAATACAGAGATGTAGAAACCGGGAATGAAGGATTATTAAAATTAAGATAAGATAAATGCAAAGGTGATAAGATAAAATGCGGGACTAAGATCACCACAATGTTCTGTAATCCAGGTTAGGTGAGCCCATCTTCTACAAACTTTCTTTGATATCAAGTTTTGTAATGAGCAATTTTCCGATTTTTTCAGGAACAATACGATAAACTTATTTGTTAAAGAAACTAAAAAGTGCAGAATTCAGGATAAGTAATTAGTAATTGCTCATTCACGATACATGCTTAGGGTATATTTAGTAATATGGTTAGATTATAGTATGTCCCGAGTTGTGACATGCAAGTGTTCTTGCCTTATTTTTATTTACAGTAATTGCGTGCATATGCGCTGTAAATACCAATTTATCCTAAGTGCAACAATACATGACATGTTTGCCTTTATTCTGCTTGCCATGATTAAATGTAAAGAAGGGGATACGAATGATTTCAAAGTTTTCTAGATCACATTTAATTTGGAAGTTTTGTTAAATGAAATCATTATTTACAGAATTAATTATTAAAAAATTCCGGGATATATATTTTTAACTATTCCCGTTTTATCCTCGGGCAATAAGTAGGGCTACAGCAGCGTTTAAAAAGACTTGGATGAACGTGAGTGACTGAAATTAATAACAAAGACGCTTTAATAATTCGGGTTTAAAATCAAACGCTTACAGATAACTACAATGATTGTAAAAACTTTTATAGATATAATATACACGTATGACTTACTGCAGCAGCAACTTTCTCATTTCGTCTCATATTGAATTCACCCTTCTTTAGATATTTTGTAAGAGCATCAATTTGGTTTGCCGATACAAGGTAAACTATTGCAGCAATGAGTAAAAGTACCGCAGATACACAGTGGTAGACTAAATCCTAGAGAACATGAAAAAAAGTTTTATACATGTGAATGTACAACCTTTAAAATGTAACTAGATTACTAAAAAGCTTACAATTTTTTTCGGCAATCCTTTTCGAACGTCTAAAATGATGGACATAAAAAGGGAAATCAATGACAATGCAAAGCAAATAACAATCATTGCAACAAAATATCTCTCCATTGATATGCTGGACATGGTTTCTTGTAAGGTTTTGCGATTCCTTCGCAAGCATTATCACGAAAATCGCCATGAAATACTTTGGGCGGCATTCCATCATAGTTCATTGTCAAACGTCTGTTTTTCCATAGCCAACTACTTTTATAGTGCGACACACAACCGATGATCAAAATTAAGACCCCTAAAATCTTAAAGAACAAGTTATGCTTTATACGAACAACATGTTTTTATTTATTCTAAAAGAATATCTAAATTTTGATTTTTTAAATAAATTACCACTATCGCTATTTTAAGTATTCCAATATGAGATTTTAAATTATTTGGTAGCATTTTCAACTGTAGTAAAAATATTTAGTTTTAATTATTACTATTTACTAATTTGAAATGATTAACAAATATGCCAATATTTCACTTCTAAAACTACGTTGTCACCATCACCACTGTAACTTCACATAAACATGATCATTCAAAGCAGTTATTGCAAAAACGATTTCTCGGAAACGGATTTCATAAAGATAAGTTATCTTGCAGGAAAAAAACATCATGCTGATAACTTATCAAATGCACGAAACAGATATTGCATTTTTAATATACCAAAGCACACGTTCAAAATCGTACATGACATGATGTCTGCGTCAAAGCTTTCTCAGAAAAAATCATAGCGTTTTAATTAGAAAAATTCAACAGGCCACATATATTATGTCCTGAAAAATTATTTAGAAGTACGAAAGAAAGTGGGATTTAGTTGATTGATTGTATTTACTCTTTTGGTCTGTATTAAACCGATACATATGTTTTAGTCTTATCCTATCATCATTATTTACAAGCGTGTCCAATTTTGAGATGAGCTGATTAGTTTATGAGCTCAGACTACCGAGTAAGATTTAATACTTGTTTGTAGATAAAAACAACATCGATACACTTTCACGTTGCATGTACCTTAATTGTCAACTAAATCAGGATATAATCGAACAATTTGATGATGTTCAAAGTTCATTGTTTAGCAAGGAAAGTCAAGCGTTATATAATTCAGGTGCTTATTTCTATTTTTAAATTGCTTCTAAAACGGTCTTATGTTACTCAGTCGTGAAAAATTAATAACAGTTATTCATTGACTAACTAAGAGACAAATAAAGTCTGCATTGCAATATGTACTCGGGGCTAAATGGGCAAACACTGTCTGACTAAGTTGGTCACATTTTTCAGCCAATCGCAACATAAGTTGGTCACATTTAAAATCTGAAAGCGCGCGCAGCTTCCTGCTAATATACTTTGTTTACTCTCCACAGTCACAGCTGTTGCATTCTGCATAATGCTAGCATTATGTTATGAATTCTGATTGGCTCTACTTCCGTAGCCAGATTGCATTGCAGAGTTTATAAGTCTAGTGTAACTTCTATTAGTCAATGCTTTGTTATAAAGTGATTGAACATCAATATTGAAACGTAATTTTCTTTAGATCTAATTTTTCATAAGAATACTAGGAATCCCGAAAATTGATTACATACAATACTATGCGTGCAAGCATGCAATTTTAGAGTTTGTTCGACTGAAATGGTTTGCATGCATATGCCTGCATGCAAGAAAACGTTCTTGCAAATGCACTTCCTTAATTAACTGACGCGTCTGCTTAATGAGAAATAAAGTAATCTCTGAAACTATAAACTTTTAGACTATTTAAATTCCAAAATGCATAAACTTAATATTAACCATTCAACAGTTCACTTGATACACATCGTTTTCTGTACTCAAGACGATGTTATTTTTAAAGAAAATTTCCCTAGTCCTAGTCTTTACAGTCTTTGTAATCCATGGTAAGATTTAAATATGCATATTTTGAAAAGGGTGTGTCTTTCAGGAAATCTATTATTTAAAACCAATTTTAGTAACTCTTGCAAGTCCACAATGGGGTGTGGCAGCGTCCGCAGGCGCAGCCGATGACATTGATCGAACGAGCTACGCTAAAGCAAGTCAGGATGCTCAGCCTGCGGCGGCAGCGGCTGCTGCCCCAGCTCCAACTCCAGCACCGGCACCAAGGCCTCCAGCCTCTGGATATGGCATGTATCCTTATCCTTATTACCCAAACTATTCCCCATATTCTTACGGTTATGGAGGGTATTTTCCACAACGGACTTACAGTATTGGAGGTTTCGGGTATCAAGGACTTCCGTGGTGGGGATTTTCTAACTATTGGAGGGGCTAATCATAATAGCATATATACAATACAATGTAAATGTGTAACAAGTTTCATTTTAAAAGACACGTTTAAATTGTTTTTCATGTTATACTTTTGTCGTAAAAATGAAATTGTTTACTCTGATATGAATTTATGTCAATTCTTGGGACATTCAGTATCATCTTCTATTCATTGATTGAAATCGAGACACGAATAATTTACTTGTGCATACCAACTGTGCCAAAAAACATCGTAAACAAACAAAGTTGTTGCAAAACAACAACAAAATGGAAATAATCTTGAAAACCCGGCTTTTGTCATATAAAACCAGTTTTTGTTTTTTAAGGATTTTTTAAAAACCCAATGACATGACCGTCCGTGAACTATACGCATGTTGGACTTTCGAGCGAGTATAGTTGTGATTTTGTGATGGATAGTAGAGACGTTTGCAACGACTTTTCATTGATAAATGTGTTTTGGCAACAAAGGCGCAATAGTTTGCAGTTCATTCTTATGATAGACATTGCTCACTTTGCATCTCCGCGTCAGCACTCAGCCAGCACAACTTCTTACATGTAAGTACAAACTACATACATAATGTTATGCATGACTTGTTTACATCGTACGACATTCGAATTGATTACCAAACTAAAAGAAAACTAAAGATTTAGGCTTGCTGGTTCGTTTGTCCATAAATTTATATCCAAGCGTTTTAAATTCTTTAACACAATATATTCCTCTGTGTTATTTCAGCTTCGAAAGTAGTTCGCTTTAAGCAACTTAAAAAAAAGATGTTTCAGATGTCACCTAGACTAAACCTAGGTTATAAATATATTGATAAGCAAAATGCTATGCATAAAAATGTCCTTATTTCAGTCCCTACATTACATACATCAAATTGACCTTGCTTGATTCATTTAAAATCAAAAGGTGTGTCATAAATAACACGTGTGTGCAATTAATAGACAAACACCGAAACGTAATTTAAAATTACCGTCTTTTCACCCCTCAATTACATTAAATTTACGAACATAAGAAAAGTTGGTGCAACTTTTATAACTTGCTCAGAAAGTCTGCCACTGCGCACTGGTCATGGCAATTGATGCAAGGCTTTCTAAATGAAATATTTTAATTTAAGATAGATTGATTAAATATATGTATATGTATATGAATATCATTCTAATGCTAAAACACTTTTGCTATCTTATCGTAACGCTGAATCTTCTTCTTCCTTACAACGTTAGAAAAAAGTAATTTCTCGCTTTTTACCACAAAACATGTTACATTATATGATCACCTTGAAAATTGCAAACGTCATTTGTTATCAAAACTTGAAGCATCCTCAACAAGTTTTATTTTGTTTTTCAACAAAATGTCTTCTCAAATACTTTCCACGTATACTCTACTATCAGCCTTCTTTCTTTTGAGCTTTATTACTTGCTCAACATCAAATTCATTTTCAAAAAATGATACCTGTACAGAAGAAGAAAAAGGAAGGACTATTGTGGGAATCAATAACTTTACAATTGCCACAGTGAAAGTTAGAAAATCGGGAAACGGTGAACCAGAGAAACGAGCCTTTTCAATCCAGACCAGACCAAGATTGTGGGGCTGGATGAGACCGCTGGTTTATTTAGTAATAGAACTACCTAGCAGTTTATTGTGCAAAGTATTTTATATTTTGTATCGAATTGTAAGAGTACTTTACAATGAGTGACAATTTTATATATTTGGATACCCTGATTTTTATTGTGTTTTAAAAAAAGTAGTTAAACTTAAGTTGACAACACGTTACTTAACTATTGTCACATCCAAGTAATAAAGCCATGTCTTCAACTTCAAATGTTACCTTACTTTTTACAATTGTACCTTAAGGTTTTGTGAAATAAATACGTGTAAAATATACACAAATGAAGTTTTAAAATTGGAAAAAAAATCTTGGAATTATTTTTTATGTATTTAAATTTTAGAAAGAGCATTGATTTCGGAGTTTTAGCATCATGTCTCGTATCTCGACTAATATACCCTTCACTTTGAACGCATACTTTTTACGTGCTTCGAAGGGAAGTACAAAGGTATGCTTTCTCTCTACTAATTTATTAGGGAACGTGAAGACAAGATAAATATGGTCTTAAATTTTTAATATTTCCAACTTTGTATAATGTAGCTATTCCTAGAAAGGATTGCATTTGCTTATAATTTTACTGCACGTCAGAGATATTTTTTGACATTTACATATATCCACGTGAATTTAAAAAAAGAAGTTCAGCATCGTATTTTGTTTTGAATTAAACTTGTATTTTATCATATTAAAAAAACTATTTAGAGCATAGCTCTTCCATGTCTGTCTCTAGTATTTAAGTACATATAATATGCGTTGCAAAATTTTAATACATAAATTTGAATGACAAACATATTTCAAACTTTAACTTTTTTGCTAGCTGGATGAAAAACAATTTTGTTTTGAACAAAAGAAGGAGCAGTAGTTAAACAGTATTCTATTTGACTGAGGTCAAAAAAAAATTTGATTTCTTCATAGGGAATAAACCAATACGGTTAAATAATACTTTATAAGTAGTAACAATGCCTACTGTTCTCATTTACTATTGTCTTGATTTAAATCAACTGATCACTGATAAAATATACCGCTATCGTTCCCACTTGTTTTGGGATATTTCCAGCCAAACATATTTAACTGAAACTCGTCTGTTTCCACATATATTTTTATGGAAATTCATCAACATCATATTAGTCCTTGGCATCGGTTTTCCAACATGTGTTTTCGTTCTCCTTGACGCATTATTTCACCCTGGAAATTATCAACTATTTCCCGTTCTTTTTGTAGTTGTTCAGTTATATTTCGCAATTATAATTTCGACGTGCTTTTACAAATTTTCTACAGAGTTTGTCGGTATCGCACAATTTTTAAATGAACTAATCAGATTTGAGTGTGAAATTTGGAGAAAAGTCTCTCACAAAAAGGTAGAAAATGAAAGACAAGCTGTTATGTCATTATGGAGTAATTTACAGCTCAAATCTGAAAGTTTAGACCTAATTGGAATATCAATGGTACTGCTCTCAATATGTCTTGCAACGATTCCAGTGCCCTTTCCAATAGCAGCGTTATACTTAAATATGGATGCACCCTACTTCTTCTTTAAAATAGTAGCTCCAATGGATTCCACATCGTTAATGGTCGACATCATTATATTCTTATTGAGAACCACAGTGGCAGTTTTATGCGTCATCGAAGGATGTAATGTATTTAGAACTTTGCCTTTAATTGGTGTACTTGTGTTTGATGCATGTAGAAAGTGTGTACATGTTTTATGTATGAGAAATATTGACAAAAATTGCTTGAAAAAATGGAGAGAGTTCTTAATATTATTTAAACTTGGAAATGAATATTGTTCTACAATGTTGACAGTGGTACTTGGATTATTGTTTTACCTCTTAGTTTTATGCTATACAGTTGCAATTTTGGCACCTGGTAGAGTCCCTTGGAAAATTTACATGTTTATTCCTACTTTTGGCGTAATTATTTCTGTAATTCTTTCGATTGTTTTGTATCTTCTTGTAAATGTGAGTGAAGATAGTAAACGTGTTAAAATAGTTTGGAGAAGGAGTTGTGCGGTTTTAGCGGGAGAAAATATTAGATCAACTCGAATTTTATGGAAACAATTAAAGTGTATGCAAACTATAGGATTTAGTTATAGCTCATTGGGAACCGTTACCAAGGCGACTAGAACAGATTACATACACTCTGCAATTTGTTATATATCAAATGCCGTTTTAGCGATTAGGGGTCGGTTTTAAAACAAAAAATTATCTCGAATGAAGATTTAAAAAAGTTTTTCAATTTTGACATTTGAGCTAGTAAATTTTTACCTGTATAAATGTATTTATTCATGTAATTTTAAACAATGCAAGCTTATAGATTCTGTCGAGTTTTTTTTTTGACAAAAACTATAGTATTATATTCCCAAAATAAGGTCACCCAGTCCTGAAGATAAGTACAAACGATGGTTTAAATGTTTGAATTTGGTTCATTTATGTTATTTACGACAAGTTGTTCATTCAGTCATTCACTAATTAAACTCATTCACTCATTTCATTACTCATATTATTAAATATTTTAAATTTAGACTGATTAAGAGTCATTGGAAGAAACCTACTAAGTTTCTAATCTCGTTAATTATAAACCGTTAATTATGATAAAAATTTGCCCTTCTCAAAGTCATTAAATCTACAAAATAAAATTTTGCTCTATTTGGTGCATTTTACTTGCCTATATAGCTGAAAATTTAGGAAAATTAAACAATGAAAGTAGCATTGAGTAATTAATACTACGGATTCTGACAGAGTGGGATCGGACACGTGTGTGGTCTTGTAGACTCCCAGAGTCGATACACGTACCGGCTTATGATAACAACGCTAACAAGTACGAACGCAATCCAGTTTTTTCTTTTGTTGTAAAGTCTTGGAGAAAAAATAATAGCTGTACTAGTAACAAACATTAGTTGTAATTTTTTGGATATTCGTTACATATTATGTATTTTTATGTTGTCTAATTGTTTGCACTATATGGCCCCTTTTATTCCCAATAAAAACTTTAGGATGTCAATATATTTTATTGATGGTTTTAAACTAGCAAAGCTGTTTAACGGTGGTCAAAGTTGTTTGAATTTTTAATGTAAAGCCGAAATTTAGTCATACCTAGCAGTTTATTGTACTGTTTAAGTATTCTATATTTTGTATAGAATAATTAGGATTGTGTATTTTATAGTGAATGACCACTTTATATATTCGCATATCCTGATTTTTATAAGTCTTAAAAATAACTGATTAAATTAAATTGTCAAAATTTTAAAATTTGGTGTGTCATAACCACGTCTTCAAGCTCAAATGTTACCGTACTTTTTTACAATTGTACCTTAAGATTTTGTGAAATAAAATGTGTAATATACACTACTTTAGGTCTCTTAATACACTTTACTTTGCAATTCAAAGGTATTAAATTGTTTACAATACATTTTTATTTATATTTTGCTCTGAACAGAACCACAAAAGTAGAGGTTTTAAATGTCATCATATTATTTCGTATCTCGTATCAGGTTTCCCTTCGAACGCTATTTTTTTTGTGTTGTTGGGCATCAAAGAAGTAAAAACATGTTTTCTTTGTATTAATCAATTACATTTCAAAACCTAGACGCAAAATGTCCGTAAATATTTTCGACTTGGTTTAATATGCAGTACTTAATCCTGGTCGGGTCGGGAATACATTATCTTTTAATATATTCATATAAGTATTTTAGAAAAATTGATTTTTAACAGGTATATATCCACGTGTATATAAATACTTGTGAAATATTAAATGTTCAGACTCTTTTTGCTTTGAATTGAGGTAAAATTTAATCATATTTTTTGCAAACCATCCAGACCAGACCATAATTCTTAAGTACGTACGTATGTATGGATGTCATAAAAAAATTCTTAATATGAATAATAAATGTATTATGAAAAAAGTACCTGTAAACCTTTTCTAGTTGGATGGAGATATTTTTTGTTTTAAACAAAACTTGGAGCAGACTACTTGTACGAGCACCGAGAGGAAATAAATTTAATTATTTTTCGGGAATAAAAGATCACCATCAAGAATACTTACAAATACAGTTAACAAAGTAGCAAAAATGCCTTCTAGTCTCATTTACTACTCTCTTGATCTAAACCAACAGATCACTGATAAAATATACCGCTATCGTAACAACTTATTTTGGGACATCTCTAGGCAAGAATTCCGCACTGAAACTCGTCTTTTTCCACACATCTTTGTATGGAAATTCATCAACATCAGTTTAGTCCTTGGCGTCGGCATGCCAACATGCTGCATGGTTCTCCTTGACGCTTTATTTCATCCAGAAAATTATCGACTATTTCCCATTTTTTTTGTCGTAGTCCAATTATATTTCGCAGTAATAATTTTGACCTATTTTCATATGATTACCAGCGAGTTTGCCGGTTTAGCGGTATTTGTAAATGAATTGGTCCGATATGAATTTGTGATTCGGAACAAGTTGTACAGAAAAATTGGGAATAAAAATCGAAGGAAACGTAAGTTGTCGTTGAGTGATTTACGACTAGAATCTGGAAATTTGGATCTGATTGGAATAACAATGCTATTACTCACATTAGCTCTTGCAGTAATTCCAGTATTTTTTCCTGTAGCGGTACTATACTTCAAGCTAGATGCTCCATACTTTTTCTTTAAAATAGTATCGCCAATTCATTCTAGATTGCTTCTTTCAGATATAGCAATCTTTTTACTAAGAACCACAGTGGCAGTATTATGTGTCATCGAAGGGTGCACCATATTTCGGACTTTGCCTCTGGAAGGAATTCTTTTGTTTGATATGTTTAGAACTTGTGTGCGTGTATTGAGTACGACAAATATCGATACAAACTGTATCCAAAAATGGAGAGAATTCCTACTATTGTTTAAACTTGGAAACGAGTATGGATCAACAATGTTGACAGTGGTACTTGGTTTATTATTCTATTTGCTTGTGGCATGCTATACAGTCGCAATTTTGACCCCGGGACGAGTCCCATGGTCAATTTACATGTTTATTCCTACTTTTGGTATGATTATATCCGCAATCATTGATATTGCTTTGTATCTTCTTGTAAACCTGAGTGAAGATAGTAAACGTGTTAAAATAGTTTGGGAAAGGAATTGTGCGATGTTAGCGGGAGAAAATTTGAGAAAAACTCGCATATTGTGGAAACAAGTAAAGTGTATGCAGACTATAGGATTTAGTTACAGCTCATTGGGAACGGTTACCAAGGCAACTAGAACAGATTACATCTACTCTGTTATTAGTTATACATCAGATGCTGTTTTAGCAATTAGGGGTCGGATTTAAAAGAAGAAAATATCACCTATGAAGATTGTAAAAAATGTAGTTTGATTTTGACATTGCAGCTATGTAAGTTCACAATTCGTAACATTTAGTAAACAACTAAAAGTATGAACGACAATTTAAATATTTTAATTTGGTTCAATTACTCTGTCTGCAACAAGTTATTTATATAATATTATATTTTTTAAATTAAGACAACATACTAATTGTAGGTAACTGGAAGAGCCCCACTAAGTTTCTAATCTCGTTAATTATAAAATGTGAATTATGATGAAAATAACTTTGCCTTTCTCAAAGCCATTAAATCGAGAAAACTGCAAATCTTAACTCTATTTGGTCTTTATTTACGGATATAGTTGAAAATTTAGGCACATCAAGCAATTCAAGTAGCATTGAGCAATTAATACTATTAATCACCAGTGCCGCCAGCGGTTAGTGAAAAGTGACCCGTAACTGTAATGGGCCTGTTAATTTGATAGGA
Source organism: Entomobrya multifasciata (assembly GCA_034693345.1). NCBI lineage: Eukaryota > Metazoa > Arthropoda > Collembola > Entomobryomorpha > Entomobryidae > Entomobrya > Entomobrya multifasciata. The sequence continues at coordinate 11 of JAQFXM010007155.1, read as the reverse complement.
TATAATTAGGA
>JAQFXM010007154.1:0-12250 GCA_034693345.1 Entomobrya multifasciata | reverse complement strand
GCTTGGCATTGCGCTTGGTTTATGATGCTGATGATGCATAATTTTAAAATGTTAGTTGGATTCGCTAAATAAAAATTAAGTGGGTGCGACTAAGATGAGTTTCCGATTTCAGAGAATAGCAGTTCCTCATTGGCAGTCTGATGAATAGCGGTAGTACGATGACTATATTTTGCACGAGTAATTTTGAATTTTAATGTTTCGTTTAGTATACTAATTTACAAGCTCTTGTGAAAGTTCAGTTAGTTTAAATTTTAAAGCAGAGCTCCCTTCGCAACCTTGAACATGATGATTCAATCTTTCAAACAGTATAATGGATAATTTGTACCATAAAAATAATATCTTAGAATGCAAACATGAATACGATTTTTATGATTATGATTACGAAAGGTGTTTCTCCCATTTTCTACAACAGTTTGACCAACAATTTGTAAGATATGTTTGCAGGTGCAGGCCGTACATGTATTTGCCATTTGTCAAATTAAAGCTGTAAATAAAAATATATAATTACAAAGCAACTACTTATTTATTTTAATCATAAAAATTATCATTTTTGTTTTGTCTACCGATTTTCCATACTTTCAATCCAATCTATACTAAATTAGATTTATGTACACAATCTATTGGTACTGGATATCCAAAATCAAATGTAAATATATTGATGCCGTTTAAATTGTAGTAATACGTACTATGCTATTGCATACTGTGAAAAAGTTAACTTTCTTTAAATTTTGCGATTACATATATATCAACCTGGCATTTTATAAAGAAAAGGTCAATGAGAAAAAAATTATGAGATGCATCGGCACTGCATCCCAAAGTGACCCTGATAAAACATTTATATTTCCTTTTATCATAAGAAATTAATGTTTAAGATGCAAGCGAATCAATATTTACACAGGGAAACGCCTAAGATTACAACAAAATGAAGACAATTTGAATGTAATGCATGTGCACAAAATGTATTCATGTTTTACAAACAAACACAAAATAAAAAAATACATACGATCAACGATAACAATCACAACCCACCCACGCTGCTGGCAGTATTGGCTTTTATTTGTACTTCCCTTCCTTCTTTGTTCTCATAAAGTTTCACTTTCTGGAGTCAAACACAAATTGTTCGGTTCAATATTGTTAATCTTATCAGCCAACGATCAACCATATCTTGCAATGATCACTAATAACGCATTTCACGTGTCTATCATCTATCACCGATTATTTTTGATAAAGTATAGTAATAGTAGAAACGTTTGGATCTCATGATATAGTATATTATATTTCGTTGATTTATTACAACTCACGTTACAAAGTAAATATTATGATTTTCAGTTCTTTCTTTATTCGTGTATCCTTCTTTTATGACAAAGTACAGAATTCCACCTTTCAAAATGTACAATATATTTACGCATACGTTTATAAGCACAGTCGTTTTCCAATGATGTTGTCTCCTTATATAGATCGCACACATTCTAACTTTTCATGCATTTATGTTCATAAGGGTTTTTACTGGAACTATGCAATGTTTCCTTCTGGTTTATGATGGCAGATGATAGATGTTAGATGGTCATCGCCTTACTAAAAATAACGAATGTTTATGAAATGGAAGAAGAGAAATTGCTGATTAAAAGATTACCGGGTATGCATTACTTTTTATTAATGTTGGGCGACCCAACGAGTGTCATGCGAAAATCATGTCCAACTATGTATTGGTTTGAAACATGTAAAGTTTCCATACTTGCATGTTTCTTTCCTTTTACTCCTGGATCGTTCAACTTTGCAAATGGTTATATGAAATAATTCATCTTTAAAAACGCGTAATAATGACTTGACAAGTTTTGGCTCTGGCTTTGAAGAAAAATGATCGTGTGGTTTATCTGTTTTATTGATGTTGAACCTAGAGATTAAGTGAAGGTGGGGACGGAAAAGATTGCAGACATTAATGTAAGCAACAAGCTTGTTAATTGTGCTAAACCAGGATCACTGTTTCTAACTATTTTTCACCATATACACACAGTCGTAAATTATTATTAAATATATGTCCCTTTTTTAAAGCAAAATTTGTACCGTGGGAGAAACAAAATAAGAAAAATCGTTTTCTTCATATGCCTTATGGCTCTAGATAGCTATTGTGACAACATAAGGGTAAAACATTAATAGTCCCAGAAGTATGATCATCTCAGTTTGCATTGCGTGAAGGAAGAGGACAAACTTTTCCTATTGCCTGAGATTAATGTCCCGATGTACCTCACAAAATACTTGGGCACCGTTTGTGTGTATGTACGAATATGAAAAACGAAACAAGTTACAGGCAAAATGTTAAAACGAAGGAGGGTTATTTCTTTGTCGGTAAGCCGTAATCATAATATCAATTGCTTTTAGCGAAGTGACATTTCGTTCATAAAAATGAAGAATGAGTATAAAGTTGAGGGAAAATGAAGAAAAGTTTACAAGAGAAATCTTGAAGCGTAAAGAAAGAAGAAAAAACGCATCTTTTTGCTTTGCTGTTCCCTCGATTGTATTTCTTTCCATTTCGGATTTCAGTTTCGTGGTTCTAAAATAGTGAAATAGGGAATCACTACGTACACTATACGTACACCATATATTTAACTTGAGTAATAGTGAAAGTTTTCATGAGCAACAAAAGTGCAATTTTATATCTTTGTTTGATTTCCGACAGCGGAATGCATGTACATTGATTTATTATCAGGCCTTGTAGAACAATTTGTGGATGCACCATACACCTTTCTGAGATCCATGTTAGAAACCAAAACGAGGTCTGATGGCTGGAATCGTAACAATAAAATGAAGCCTGTAATTGTAAATCTCTACAACTACATACATACATCCATTATTCTTGCATGCGTAAGCCTATTTCAAAAGAAACATGCTGTTGATGCACACATTGTACTAAATCCTTCATAGGATAATAATAGTTCGGATATACTATACTATAATAAACTTTCTTGGACAACTCTGGTTTTGTGCTGAATTCGCAACACAAAGTTTAAGTTGCCTTTTAAGCTTCGTGACTCTTAACTAAAAGGGGTGTCGTGTCGTCCAAAACGGATAATAATGCAACAGTATACACGCCCGAGTGGTAAATTAATTGTTTTCACAATCTAGCGAAAACGGATCATTACTGTCTTTACAATACTTATGTTTCATTCCTTTGGGGTTGGAGACTTTCAAAAAGGAAAGAAACATACATATATGTATGAATAAAATTATGGAGAAATCTTTAGAAGTGTATGTAGCTGAAAGGGATTAAAAAAGATGGTCCAGAGTTAGATGAAATATACGACAAAGAAAATGCACTTTCTTGTTCGTTTTAAGTAAAATTACAGAGTTGTAAAAGTACGTTGCACTCATATTTAAGATGATTTTTATGGCACGCGCTTAACTCAAAGTACACAAATTCCATACTTATTTTAATGCTGTAAATTAAAAGGTTCTGGGCCAAAATGAACGTAATGGCTCTAAGAACAGAATTTGAGGCTATAAAAAAGTAAATATACATTGAAATACAGTCTTCGTGTGGGATATATTGCGCATGTATGATGTAAATTCAAGCTGCAAAGTAAGTGCTTTGGTTGCATCCATCCTTGTGTAAATGATGAAGTTTGAAGGTAAACTATGATAAAAATCGTGTAGAAAATCTCATATTCTGGGCCTTTCTTTCACTAACTTTCACCCTAGTCAACAGGAAGGATAGAATTTTGTACATATTATATTTACTTACCTTTATTTAGTCGCTGTGTGGGTGTGGGTTAGTATAAAAGAAAGCATAGAAATGCATTGGGCTATTACTTTTGAAGAAATGAGAAATGCAACTCATAGTCAGAGGATTTTATCATAAAATGTAAGTGAAAAAGGGTGCCGCTGCAAGTTGAGTGATGCATTAGATGCATTATGATAATAGCTCAAGCTGAGATGAAATGAGAATTTAGAGTTTCAAGTAATGTGGTCTTGTCAATTCCATTCCAACTCAAACTCTAACATGCATACAATCCTTTGATATACATATGTACTAGGTGGAATGCTGAGTGAGATGAATTGTGGAAAGACGAAAAATAGAAGGTTGCAGAAGTGAAGCATCATAAAGGCGACTATCACGCACTAGAAGAATGTGTGACATTGATGGAAAATGTCAATATAATCTCGTGTGTACAACATGACAGTGATGTCTTTTTTCTAATTTTCCTAGATTGACAGTTAAGAAGAAGCTTGTTTTAGAAAAAAGGACTCTACTCATAGTTGGGCGAAGAAGATCCCAGAATGTCTACTTGAAAGGCCAATAGGTGATAGGTTGATCAGATTATTTTATCAAGTGTGATACCGATTGCGGGGATAAGTGATAACTGGAAATTATTTATTTATTTTTGACTACATCAATGATGAACTAACTTATCTACGAAATAAGTCTCGACTTAGCATAATATTAGTAATATAAAAAATAGTTGATTTGGATGTTTCGGCAAAAGATGAAATAGGATTTGAGCCGAAGTATACATATATGTATGTAGCTGATATAATTTATTATGACTATGACGTCTGTGACAAGTTGGCAGTTCAATAGAATTGGATATTCAATATTTTAGTTTAATTCTCATGTTACAATCCTTATTACAAGCTGTCACAATAAAGTGACCATAGTATGATTGGATTTCCCGTATATTTTATTCATATTTTCAATCACGTTACCGTCTTGATTCAAAGTAATTCATTGGGAGTCCGGTTTTTTAAAATGTTGACTTGTACATTGAAGCATGAGCAATTTTTTCTTTTTGTAAAATAAAAGTAATCCTAAATCCTACACAAGGATCTCTGCGAAATTAGTATTTGTTCATAGTAAAACATTTTTAAATTGACAGAATTTCGTACAAACAGTTCATGCATATTTTATGAACTCACAGTCGTTATTCTTTCTATATGTTAAAGGAAAAGCCTTGTCACAGCAGTTCAATTATTTGAAAGTATAGTTGGAGTGTTATGTCGGGATAATACAAAAGGATGAGAGTAGCATCTCGATTCTACACTGCATAATTCTTTCGAGTTTCGTTTTCTCACTTTTGACAAGCACGCACAAAAATTCTTTTGGCTGTGCTTACATCTTTTACTTTGTATATATTCAATACACATATACCACGCACAGTCAGCTCCAACTCTCTAAATTCAAAGTTTTCCAGAGTCGAGCCATTGCTAGACGTATCAATTTTGTTCAGCACTATTTGTTTAGCGGAGTCTGTGGTTATTTTTTCAAGTTTACTTCCAAACGAAATTGAGTTTTCCAGACGAATACAAACGGGAGCAGTAAGTGTGCCTGTCTTTATTTTAATTTAATTTTACAAGCAGCAAGAAATGGTTATCGTACACAAACCCTTTTACCTTGCGGACATTTCCGTGTCAAATCGTCTGCGCCTGAATAATAAATACGGATACCCTCACAGAACTGAGGAAGATAAAGAGATCCTTGACCTCAGAGTTTTTCCTATATTCTGTATTCATAGATGTTACTTTATGCAAGCTATACAAGTCGAAGAAGAGACACAGAAATGGTCTCGGAAGAGTCCTTAAAAACTTTTCTAAGGTAAAAGAATTTAAAACTAGAAAAAGCGTAAGGTATTTGCACGGATACCTAACCCAATGCGTTTTCGTCCAATGTTTGCTTTGTCACAATAGTAGTCAGAAAAGCGTTGTTTGAGGATTAATTTTGGCATTTTCAATCCCACCTTAGGCCTAGCAAAACTGCATACATATTTCTACGTCAAATAGTAAGACGGCTACGGCTTATGCAGGCTTCTTTAAGAAAACTAGAAGATAACTCTTTAGTCCTGGCCGCTGGTTTTTTTCTTCTGACAAATCATTTTGTTAAACAGTTAGGATTATCGCCTCTTTTTAAAATATCCTAAATATTTTTTAAAAGTGTACCATGGTGGTAAAAATGCAGGAACGACAAACCAGCAGAAAAATATTTAGTACGATTTTTCTAATGTTGTCTGCTGTATATCTGTTATCGTTTGCAAAAGTAAACGACTACTTTTATGGAAGTCTCGAGAATGCTCAAGTCATAGTCAAAAGCATAACTATTTCATCAAGTAGTTTCGTTTCATTACAGCTTTTCCCAAGTGTTTCTAATTACAAATAATAATAATGAAGATTACAACTCTCTGGTGATCAAAATTGTACTTGGTAAATACTTCAAGAGGTAATAAAATATACTAACAAGTCAGTGTCAGTAGTCTGGTAAAAAGACAATGTCAGACAAAAGGTAAAATATGTTTCTTTTATAAGATATGGTCGTACTGTACTTTAGGCGCTGACTAAACTACGACTGTGACACAAGACATAATTGAGTAAAATATTAAACTCTTGCACCAACTTGTATACATTTATGCCATAACTCTATCATCTTTTCCTATATTCCTCCTTTTCTGTCGGTGTACAAGAAGTCTGGAGTCTGGACTGGAAACAAAGCAGAACAGCTTAATAGTACTTATGAAGATGAAGACGAAAAAGCTAAAGTTTTGGGAACTCTGAGATGATTTAAAGATGAGTTCACACGTGACAGCATCTACTCTGGTAAAACAACTATCGTAGATTTTGATAAAGATACTTTCCCAACTTCCATTTGTAACACGTTTTCCAAACTTTTTGCTAGACATGTTTATTTGTTTGTGACTATGACCAGAAAAATGACTATTTTCGTTGCCAGAATGTCAAGGTCTATGTGGTAACTGGCCTGGCCCTAAAAGTGTAGTCCAGTTTCTCTGAGTGAGTGTAAGTTAGCTACAATGACAGTTACTATTTTTTGAAAAGCAAGTCCACTCTACCGCTACTTGCAAGAACATGTACACAACTTTGTTCGTTTCCCCTTCTAGCGGAAAACTTTGATGATAATTTCTTTTTACCATTTTCGCTTTCGTCCGATATTGCCTTCCAGAAATATTTTATATGAGAATCCAACCAAGTAAAAAAGGAAAGAAAGAATGCATTCAGTTGTGATTGTGAGTGACTAGGAATTCTATATGTGACTTTCAGTTGTTAGATTTCACTTTTGCAACGACGTGTTTTCCTGGTGAAACAGCATTTTCTTTCTTTTCTCTATTTCCTTCCTGTACTTAAATGTCAAAAAACATAGCAAAAAAGCATTCCTTGGTCCAATGTTCTTTCTATGTATCAATTTGTGTTTCCTTTGTATATTGAGCTGGAGATAATATTGTGCGTGTCCAGATTTTCATTTTGTTTCTTCAACGAAAGGAAAATACGAATAAAGGGAAGACACGCACCACTTTCTATTTTTCTCTGTATCGTATCAAACTTTTGATATCCAGAGAACTAGATACATGGGAAGATATTGTGGATGAAGCATAATAAAGTGCATGGAAATAAACACACATGTCCAGTCATACATTCAGTCAAAGGTTCCCCTCTGCGCGAATCTCTCCATGTAACTTGAGTGAGAGGAATGTAAGTAATTGTTGACTGACACAATACAATAGGCCACAACTGATTGATACATATGAATTTTTCCTGCTGTTACTGTAATCCCTCGTGTTTTTCATACAATACATAGCTAATTCAAAGTAACTGGAGACAAAATATACAAATCACAGTTCAACAATGAACTATAGCACTCCTCCAGCTCTATGAAAAAGTGCGATATCTGTTATGTTGTTTCATAAAGCTATTATTACTTTACCACCTTCAGTATTTCAAGCTATTGAATTCGATTTTATCACTGAACGAAAGTTTGAATTAAGAAAGCATATTTATCAGCGTCTCAATAAAATAATTTAAGTCTATCAAAAACAGTTGCTTGTATCGTTTTACACCTTCAGTATACACAGAATCATTATTACTACATGCATGGATGCTTACCAAGATGAAGATATGCAAATCCATAGATCTCATTAAAAATAACTACTTTGCAAAGCACCATTTACGCTCTATTGATAAGTAAGGACCTGTCTATCCCTTTGCTCATTTCAAATAATTCCAGAGTTTAAAGAAATATAAAAAGGTTTGTATAATAACGCGTGGCAGTAACGGCAAATATTCATGCATACACACAAAAGCTTTAAGTAAGTACACAGTAACAAAACTTCTTTGTATTAATAATATTTTGCATCTGGTAAATCATTAAAAACTCCCGTCTGGAGTATTCTATCTCTTTTCCTAAGAATATTCTCTATTTTGATAAATTGCACAATGGAAAGGTACGTTTTGCCCATTGAATTTTTTGTTCTCCCACTTATACAAAAAAATACGAATTTTAATGTGTACCCAAAACATAATTTAATACAATACCAGCAGCCAGCATCACAACTTCAAAATTGCTTTTATTAACCATCCAAAGCAAACTGCCGTGGCACGACACGACACAAGTCTCTTCGTCTAAAATAAAAAATGTTGCAAGCAGATTCCTTCACATTTACTCTACGTCTGTGTGCCGGCTTGATCGTGAAGAAGATCAAAAACAGCATCCCTTTAAAATGTAAATTTATTTTTTTCTGTTGTGCAAACGTGAATGAAAAGGTCCGATCTAGTGGAATGGGGGAATACCATACCATAAAGTAGCAGAGTAAAAAAGCAAATGCAATAATTCTTGCATTATATTTACACACACCGTACAAAACACCAGACTCTATAAAACTATTCCATTTCAACCATCGCATCGCTCAGTTCGCAATAAGCTCAATTCTATCTGCCTTCAAAAAATATGAACATCTGCTACCAAACAAAATTTACTATTATATTACTACGCACACACACACACACTCATCTTCGATATGAGTATTGCTTATAATACACCGCAATAATAAAAAAGTAATAATAATAATATAAAGCATACATTGGTATTTCACCCGTCATATTATTACGTTTAAAATATATAAGTATACAGATCAGACTCTACGAGAGAGTTGGGTTTTATAGAAATATGCACGCAAATAAGGCTTCATTCTCACTTCCTTGTTGGTATTGAGCTCTGTATAAGCTTCCCCCTTTTCCCTTGTCTTTCGTTTTTGTACTCAGCCATTCTCTCGTACTGGATGATATTATGGTGGTGATGGAGCAAAGGGAGTAAAAGCTGAGTTGGATCTCTCCTCTTCCATTGCTGAGCTTGAGCTCTCATGTTCTATGATAGTATTATGTATTGCTCGGTGGTTTAAAAGTTGAAAAACAATGAAGTAAAAACAGAAGCCAAGTTAGAAGATGTGTTGGGGATGTCATAACGCTAGCACCTTAATTTTATCCATATCCAGTATTGCATATCTATATACTCTACTTTATATTAAGAATGATGGTATGGTAATAATATCTCTTAGAAGAATCTGCCTATTTCTTGTATACAATGTTCTGAGGTTGACCCTGGTCTCTGATGATGAAGAACAAGTTTATTCTTTTACTTATGCATAGAAAGTATATTAATACTGTATAGTGTTTGTTGACGTTATAAATGTATGATTGAAATCCAGCTTCTTCCCCACTCACCACCACATAATACATGTTTTATACTGGAACATCACATTGCAATGCAATCACAAGAGCACACAACATATTACATAGAGATGTGTGTATAAAATTCTTATTTTTTCCTATGGGGCTCTGCTGACTTCAACTTTTCTGTCAATTTCATCTTTTCACAAATATAAGCGTGCTTGCTAACATTACAGTTTAGTTCTGTTTTCCCTTTACTTATGTTGTATCTTTGTTGCATACAGTTGTAGTAGTAGTAGCACAAAACTTTGCTACGCTCATTCTCATTTTTTCTTGTTTAAGAACAAACCGAGTAGCACGAAAATCGACAGCCTCCGTGGTTCTTGGCTCTGAACCCGTTCTGCTTTTCAGAGAGCCATTCAGTCTCTAGTTGACAACGTTAGTGAGAACATCAAGGGATGTGTTGCTGTTGCTGCAATCCCTGTTCAATATTTAAAACACGGCCTTTTGTGTAATATGCCTTACTTGTGTAGATTTTTTCCATATATGTAGAAAGAAACTGTAGCAAAGAAAAGAGAAATACATACATATATTATTTTGATATCCTTCCGAAAGTTTACTGCGTATGTATTATGTACTGTTTTCCTGGTTCGTGAGTTTTGTTTCCGGACTTACCGCACTTTTTGAGAGAAAAGTTCCACAATAATATGGAATGAAAGTTGGTTGGTACTGGCATGTTTTTCCTTTATGTATGTATTGTGCGTGTTGCTGACTTTGCTGAGTCAAGGTTCGTTTTTGTACGAGGAGAATAGAGTTCGTTGCTCGCATTTATGTACAAACATAACGTATTACATGGAAAACGACGATGAGAAAGAAGAAGTGAAATAGCTGCAGATATCTGGAAGTTGTTTTTTGACAGAGAGCTGGAGTTGAAGAAGATCTTGCGCATTTCATCTTCATTCCAGCTTCTTCCTTTCCCGAAAAGTACACCGTTATACATGGCTCCAGATGTGAATGTATTTTGTGCCATGTAACCCACACGACTTTTATGCGTATGAACTGCGTTGCGTGCGTATGTGTGTAAAGTGCGTAAGGCAGTTATTGCATATACATTTTTAAAGGAAGTGTGCTGCTTTTGCTTGTGAATGTACACAAACATAAAATATTTCTCTTTGGAAATTCTTGTGTGTGTAAGTTTGCATGAGTGCAGAGTAAAAAGACCACAAGAAGAGAGGTAGGACGTTTGTGCATCCAGTACTTTTCAAACGTAAGTCCGAAGTGGATGTGAAAGTTGAAATAGTGAAGTGTCTTGGCATTGTGCCTAAATGTAAAGAGGCTGAATCCTCTTTTTTCTTAATCCTTTCACGTAAAATACTTTCTTTACAAATTACCAACTAAACAATATCTCCCTTGTCAATGTCAGCATAAGAAGGCTTTGTACAAAATAGCAAAGCGATGTGTGATTGTGTTTTGTACAATGAAAGATTTCCAGCCGGGAAAACGAGTGAAGTAGAGGATTGTAATTAATACTGAAGTGGATTGGAAATGGAAATTTAGAGAGTTATTAAATCAGCCAATATTCTTAAGTGTGTGTGCATTGTGGAGCAATAGTCCTTAGCAAAACGAAGACGAGTGCTTGTTTTGAAAATTTTATGTGGTTTGTTTTGATACAATCGCACATTTTGTCTTGTTCCTCTGATTTATTGTTGTGTAAATTGATTATTTGCCAGAAAATAGCTTGATTGTTATTATTGCCAGTGAACCTGGTAAAGTGAACGAGAAGTACATACATTTTTTCTTTCTAGGACGAAGGTAATTCTGCTAAAACAGTTTACAGTAAACAGTGCAATAAACATGTTGATTTGTTAACCTCTCAACTTCTAAATAGTCTCCACAATAAATGTTGACGTTTGTCCCACTTAAGCATTATAATTTGCACAGTTTACTCTTGTCCAATAACAATGAAATTTCCGACAAATATACATTACTTAATACTACCTGAAATTTCAAGGTACCGTTTTGGGAAGGAGCACTAATTCTAATGTTATCAATCTAAAGGCTTATTTGCACTAAGGTACATTCAATGCATGCAAAACGACATAAGCTGGTCAAGACCACTAAATTCATAACGAGCCAATCCAATAATCGTGTCAGTCGTAAAGTATCGTATGATACTTTACTTCACGTGACAGATTTTATTGCCGCTTTTAAGGCAACGTCCGTGAGAACACAGATTTGACAGTTATATTATATGTTCATTTGAATTTTGCATGTATTGATAATTTAATGCTGTGTGTTTTCAAAGATATAGCGACACCTTGTACAAAAATAGAAATTCATTTCATGGTTCTAGTAAAACAGTAATGGAAAAATATTAATATTCATAAATCATTATACAAAACAGATTTATGAAATGATTGGATGTCCATACCTCATGCCATGTCTAGATGAGTCGCTTCAGTAAAATAAAACTTTGCATATTATGCATAACACACCATTATACACATAGCAGAGGTTGGTTATAAAACAGAGATTTTAAAATTGTAGGGGCACGAAATCAAATCATGAGTTTGGCAGGACATAGGTATCAGCCATCATAATATCTCGTCTGACTGCATGTGGCCTACTGGATTTACTGTATACGTTAGAAAGAGTACGCATTTTTTTCATGTCCCAGATATTCAATATGGGAACTTCGCACTTGGGAAACTTAGCAATCTGTTTCCGAAATATATCGTTAAGGTTAAAGGGGCGCTAGTAGTGCCATAACTACACACTACGTGGCGTGTTAGTAACCTGGAGCCCTTGGAGC
>JAQFXM010007153.1:0-12250 GCA_034693345.1 Entomobrya multifasciata | reverse complement strand
CTACAAGCTTGACACAAATTGCTTTATAACAAATAAACTTTGGGAAATATTCATAAAAACTAGAAATTTGGTGAAAACTTAAAAATTGAGAAAAAAAACTTGACGGTACATAATAAATTATACGTCCTCTATCAAAGATAACTTGGGCAGATGTGAAAGGAAAATTTGACAAATCATGAATATATATTTTATTATAGAAACGTTTTAAATTTAAGATTTCAGTTCAATGACGTATTTGAACATTGGTTTGTACAAAAACAAGGAATGTTTTATCATGATGCGTAAAAGTAGTGGAGCAAACTATTTCGTTTGTCTGCATAGCAGTCAGTGAGTTTGGGGCATTTGAAACCGGTTTATATTGCATCATGATGTTATTTGTTGCCCTTTTTAAAATCCACTATTGCTACGCAATGTGATGATGTGATATTGTGCTGGACTGACTGACAATCCGATCCATATCAAAATTGGTACATTGTTGATTTTCTATGTACATGTATACATATATACAACATCTTTCCATCAGACTGATAATCTGCTTATTAATCTTCTCTAATAAGCAAATTCAATGAATATGACAAATACAAGTCACTATGTCGGATTAAAGGTTTTTGTGACGTTGGTGTGCAAAACGTTGCATTTTAACCAGAATCCAAAGGATTAATGAATAAATTATAAAAATATTTTCATATTATTTTCAGTTGAGGTTATTGAACGATTTTGCATGAAATTCCAACATTGAGTAGATACTTACGTCAGCAATTCAAGTACGAATTCGTTTCAATACGATTTTTCAATCAAACGTATTTGCAAGCAAACGTTATTGTACACATTCTGAGAAATGAATGAACTTTCACGATTTCAGACTGTGTATTAGTAGAAAAAACGTCACAACTCAGATACACTATTTTTCGTTTTTACTACAATTAGAGTAACAACGATTATTATTTCAACTGGAAAAAGAGATAATGATTGTTTATGTACATATATTGTGATAGGTATTAAGAATCCATTACTTTCTTTCCCCACTAATCTAATACACAGCGAAGATTAAAATTATAAGATCTCATTTTGCCCCAAAATAATCACATACATATGCATGTTAAATCGGACAACAATCCGCAGAATAATCAACATAGGACAGAATACAAATTTTAGGTCTAATTAACCAATATTCACTCTACTCATACAATTTTAACGTCACTAAAAAAACCTGTATATTTTGGAGAAGACGTGATCATTGCAAACTTGTTTGGATATACATACCATGGCTATTTTCCTAAAAACATAATGATGCGAGTTAAATATTCATTCCAAACTGGTGTAGCCGAATGGTGGCAAAACTATTTTAAATGGATCATCACCCTAAAAACAGAGATAGAATATCGTAGCATTCTTGATGCTAAGAAAGCTGCCTTTAATGAAAATAGTAAAGCTGGTGTTTACATTTTGTCAATTATTCCTGGTGCAGGCTTATTGTTCTCTTTTGTTGTGTTTGTGTGTGTAGAAAGCAAAATTTTGAGCTGTTGGTGTAGTTTTCGGAAACTACCCAAGTTTATTAAATGCGATTGTGCAAGAACTAATATTGTTGAACTTAAACTGGCCAAAACCATTCGGCTTTTTGATAAAAAGGTTTACAAGTAGGCTGCAGCCTATTTGGTATTACAGTTGTTGCAAATATACACTCATTTAATTAATATATAAATAATAATAAGGATAACATTGTTGTTTAAAACTTCTTTAACAAAAAATAAGGTAAGTTTGGTATGATGAATGTCAAGTGTAGATCCCAACAACCAGTCGAGAAATGTATCCCGCGTTGCAATATTTTCAATATGTAATCATACAAATTTAATATGGGTATGTTTTGTAATAATTATGCTTTCAGCCATTATTATAAGTGGCAACGGTATTGTATTTGAATTGGTTTTATTATTGTTGTTGTTGGAGTTGTGACGGCGTACCAGACCCAACTGAGGATCAACACAGTTGGTGGTGGTGTTTATACTAGCAAGTTTAGATCACAAAATATAATTTAAGATTTGAGTATAAAATATGCAAGGTATTAATATATCCTGCATGATTAGTTACAAAATAGTTTAGTTAATTGAACTAATTATAAAACATGACCAAATATGGTAATTTGTTAAAATGGCAATTGTTACATCCTCCCTTCCGTTCACAGAAGGGGTGAAGCCACTTTAGGAAAGAATGGAGAACTCAAAAACAATTTTTGACAAATAATTTTTTAAAAGATACACAATTTTCCTTCGATGGGACAAATTCAACAGATCAGGAGTAGAGTTAGGAGTACAAATTTTAAAATTGAACATCAAATTCATAAAACAATTTTTCAAACACAATATCATTTTTTAAATTTTATAACGAATTGTTGAGGTTGCTTGGTGTTGATTTTGTGGAGAAGAAATATAAAAAATGTGCATGTGGAAATGGTGGTGGCTGTTGCAGCGGTGGTGGTAATAGCAATGTCCAAAAGGACAGCAGTACCAAATTAAAAACAGCCAAAAAGATTAAAGTTGTGAAATTGACTGCGGCGGTAAAACGGCAGCAAGTGATGTGATGACAGTATCACACATGAATGTATGATATTGACACGAAGCGGCGGGATCCTGGTGCCAAGTGAGAAGAAGGGTGGTTGAGGATCCGATGGTGAACTAGAGTAGTTGTGATGCGGATCCATCTTATCACCAAATATGGTAATTTGTTAAAATGGCAATTGTTACAAACGGCTTTGCTAAGGCACAGCTGATTCATGTATAGTTCTAAAATGAATATTTGTGGTAGTTCTTGAGTGATTTTCTCAATAAAAACGGAAATGAAAGACTGATATGTTACCACAATTACGCTCATTATTTCTTGTACTTAATGATACACGATTTTTTCTTCCATGTATTTATTTTTTATGTAAAGCAGAAAAAAGTCAACTTTTGTGCGATTTGTAAATTTATAAGACAGATAATAGTATACATACTGAAATTTTGGCATTGAAAATAATATTGAAGTGAATATTGTCTAGACGAAACCGGAAATCCTGACAATTTAACGAATTAAACAATAATAAAAATTTCGCTGGCTTTAGTAGCATTACTAAAATAGCAAACATTATATGCGTATTCATCACTTATATACACACTCTTTAGACATATTTGTGTAATAATTACAAAAAATCAGGTTCTTCTACCTCCGCCTTATTCAGTAGGCTACCTAGTTTTTGATGAACGTCAAAGTATGTATTGAATATGTGGTCCATCTCTAATATTATGTGGAAATATATTTTGAAATAATTGAGTCGTGGAAAAGAGTCTGCTTCGCCATTTTAAAACAAATTTATGGGTGACTATTTTTTTCGATTCTGATCAGGGATCATCCCATGCTCCCAAATTTCCTACCTTACCCATGTTAAGCGAATCTGAGTTTAACACGGGTAGGATAGGAAATGTGGGAGCATAGGAAGACCCCTGGTTCTGATTCTTTATCGTAAAGAAACTATGTTCTTTGGCAGTTATGGTATTAGCCATAGTAAACTTGCAGTTATCTTACGCTTGTTTTTCAAATTATTACTTTAGTCTGGATTAAATGAAACACGTTAACTGGTCGATTTAATGAAATTTAACTTAGAAGCAATTTTCTGATAAACTGATTTTATTTGGATTATTTTAATTGGTTTATTAGCTTCGCAGGGAAAACGGAATGCATTAACGTGAAAAAATGCGATTTTCAAAAAATTAAGATGTACATAAAATGCCGATATTGAAAAGTTTTTATAAATTTCACCGAGAGTGTTGTTTACTGTAACTAATGTTGAACAACAATGTATTTAGGCAATAAATCGACTTTGCGATTTTTGAAAGTGACATGGATAACAATAAAAGTTAGTTTTTGTTGCGTAAAGAGTCATATATGCGTATACTCGATATGATGCTAAAGTTTAAGATAAATGATGCATGTGTGATTAAAGTAGTCGACAGAATGGGAATTCAAATTGTAAGTGAGCTAAGGTATGTCTTTTTGCTATTTCAGTCCCGCCTGTCATAAAATCAATGTTGGGTAGTTCCAAGTTCTTGCTTAGGTTTCTGAATAATTTGTCATAATACATCAACTTTTTTAGAAAGCTTCTGAATTTCACTGACGAGCTTTTGCATAACAAGCAAGCTTACATGTGTTCTTTCAGGTTTACTGTCAAAATCACAAATTTTGTATGCTTTGAAAAGAGCTCCATTTACATTTCCAATCGTTGAAAATGATGTACATTTTGTTGCAGTGTTTTTTATAATGCCCAAAATTTGGATTAGATCCAATATAATTTTAGTCTATTCAAATAGAATTGTTTGCACTAGTCCGGTATCTTGGACGAGCATTTTAAGTAATCTTAGGCAAATAAAAAAGAAAATTAGCCTGTAGGAATCCACATTGGAGAATTGGTAGACGACGAGCAGATACACTTGAAAAATGCCATCATAGAATGTCCATGATTTATTGACGTACAATATGTCCAGCCAGGTCATACGAACCAGATTGGAAGATCATAGACCATTTACGTCATCAAGAATTCGAAGATCTAAAAAGTCGCCATCAGTTTATACTACAAATATTTTTGTCAAGTTTCTTATTTTAATGAACATAAAATAAATATGCAGCAGTTTAAATGTCTTCAAATATCCCTTTCCATTTATGCATTGGGATATCATGTGTAAGGTGCTAGTTGTTGTAAATTTAATGTATTTTAAATTTTCACGATTTTTTATATTTTGCACAGAACTTATTAAATTAGAATACAACATTACCAGTAGCATTCAGCAATGCATTCAGTGTTTGTTTTAACGCGGGAATATGAAGTAGCTAATATTATCAAGTTGTATTGAATCGTTAAAAATGAACAGACACTAGCACTGGAACAATGGTTTAGCTTGCATTCGCATTTGAGCTATTCTGTTCGCCCGATTCCTAAGATTGTGTAAATTTGGCATACGTAAATAGGTCTAGTAAATGTGAAAACTCTCATGGATTACTGGGGCTTGACTGTAGGCACTAATGCGATGTAAAAATAGCAGCAAACGTAATATTTAAGCTTATAATATGGAATAAAAACACATATTTGCTTTGAAAACTTGTTTCATACATGTCTGTCGAAGCCGTAAATTAAAACGTTTGAAATCATTTCTATGGATATACGTAAAAGTATTTTACAAAATAGCTTCTGATCAAAGTGAAAATCATGTCATGGCACACCCGGAGTTCTGTGATATCGCTTTTAATACAAATAGGCCCACGGACAACTCATCATCCTTCGCACAACTACCATTCAATACAATCACAAATATTACTGAAATCAAACTTCTCCAAAGAAACGAAAACATGCAGTAAAAACAAAATATAACAAGAAAAGGATGCATGAAGATTGATAATGCCTTTTTTGGCGAAGCAACGGAAGAAAAGTGGTGGTTTTCAGTATCTGCAGCTCTTTATATTACTTAAAATTGATATGACTGAATGCATAAGGGACATTTAGCTTGAAATTTATGAGTTGTGGTTAAGTTTATTGTGCTGATTTTAATGGTAGATGGTATTTCCCCGAATGCGCATATGTGTAATTATCAACTGCGTATATATTAATTTTTAAATATAGCATAAAGTTAAGTTGAATAAATGATATATGGAATTTTACTTTATCGTTAAGTGAAGAATGCTTACTAAATTTTGAACATTTTTCTTATCAAACCATTTCCTGTAACCCAGTGTAAAAAACTCATTAATGAGTTGAGTCATCTGTATCTTGTTTATTACGTCCTGGATTCCCACTAAGTCAGATAAACATTATCTTTGCACATCCGTTCGTTTTTCATAACGAATTTATATTAAAACGGCAATCCAAATTTATTGCATATATTATGAAACCAGTTCATGACTTTTTAACACTTGACAATAAAAACTGAAAGTGGCTTGAATAAACCACTGCCATTTTTTGTCATCTTTAAATTGTCTTAAAAGTAAAACAGTTTGTGAACAAGCTCAGATTATTAAAATGGCTCCGAAGTCTCTAATTTTAATTCTTTTTTGTTTCGTTAACGCTTTGTCGATTTCTGGTGTAACAGCAGTAAACATTCGTCTTTATCTTGACTCAAATTTTACAGGTAAGATCTTTTATTATTTTTTAAAGTTGCATATTTATAAAGGAATTTTTTACATTATATTTTTTAAATGCTAGAATTATATTGGCAAAGTAATGCTACTGAAGCTTGCAACAACATTCCAAGAAATAGAATAAAGTCAATATATTCCATCAGAACAGACACGTGTTTCATAGCTTACAGTTTATCAGATTGTAAATCAACACGGAGCACGAAGTACATGCCTGGAGACTTTAACGTTTCTGCGCACGAGTAAGTTAATCTGAACATAAAGCCAAATTCCATAGTACGATTACTTCATGCAACGTTTTACTACTACTTTTCAGACTTGGCAGAAGGTTTTCGATTTTTTCCTTTCATACGTGTAACAAGGAAGAAGGTGGCAACCAGCTTAATATAGACGTAACTGAATATTTTATGGACGAGCCAATTCCTAATGTTCTTGAAAGCTATAAAAATGTATGTTCGTGTGTCAACCTGCCATTGTATGTGCAACGAATGCAATACTGGTCTATTGACAACCATCATAATTCCTTGTTGGCTTATTTTGAACCTAATTGTTCCGAAACTATGTGGAAGCCAAAGTTTTTACCTGCTGGACATTGGAGGGCAACAACTGATGTCTATGGACATGGGAATAGGGATACCAACATCGGAAAATGGGTAAAAATTCAATCATTTGGGCCAGATCCTAATTCCACATATTTTCATTTAAGCTGTAATGCTTCTAACGTTACATTTTTTGGCGTGAAAGTTAATGTAACTGAACCAACAGGTAGTATTAGAACTACTACAGATAGTGCAGTAGATTTAGATGTTCAGGAAAACATCAATACACTGTTCAGTAAAGTTGAAGAACTCCATAATAAAGTTAATCAAACAGGAATATTCCAAGAAAAGTTTGAAAATGACATCAAAAATATGGTTCAAACGTTTTTTGCTAATATCACCCAACAAATGATAGAAATTCAACACAAATGTGTAAAAACTAACCAAATTCTCTCTGAAAGAATCGATACGCTTGAAATTTTTAAAAAGAATGTGGAAAATGTTATGAAAAATCAGAAGGAAGAATTTTTGGATGTCATTGGTAAACTACAGGATTTTTTACACGGAAAGTTTTAATACAGTGGATATGAAAATATAACATTCCCTTTAGGCTTATGACTATGAGTTTGTCAACCATGATAAATTTGTTAATTATATTATGGGATTTGGTTGGTTTGCATTTAATGTATGTAAGTTTTTATACCTTTTCAAACTTAACTGTTTATCTAAGTAAACTTGAAATAATCATAAAATTATTCTACATTAAATCTATTCAGAAATAAATCATTTGAAAACTATTTCAGACGCAGTTTTCTATTTCTTGTTGACAGAAATATAATTGATGCAACCATTCATTCAACACTATTTGCATTTTATAAACACATTTATAATTTAGTATCCACAGTTATTATATTTGGCATCATCAAAGCTGCTCTGATGAAAGAATTTCTTGTGTTAACCGTAATGAATTATATAGCAACCACAACAAATACAAATAATGTATAAATGTGTATTTCATTGGTATTACTAGTAAAGTTTTTTTTTAACTTTTATTGTTTGAGAGGGCAAATAAGAGAGAATGCGGTCTTTGTTCATTCCAGTACAGTTGAGTCGAAATAAATTTTTTACAAGTTGACCTTAAATCAAATATATACAAAATGCTATTCTGGTACAGCTGCATTAAAGGTTTCTATGTTAAGCAGTAATCTATGAAAAAGACAACAAAGTAAAGAAAGATTTTTTCCTTTCATTTTTCAGTTCACGTTATCAGTTTTGTAGACCCCATCAATTATTATTGCCATTAAAGTTTACGTACATAAGTCGATACGCGTAGTAATATTTTCATTTGGCTTGCGATTATGGAATACAAAACCAAATCGGAGAAGTAAGATAAAATAAAAGGACTACTGTTGGCTTTGAAAATGAAAAGAAATTCTGGCCTGGTGTGATATAATGATACCTTTACTACGTGAATAACTTTTTAAGCCTATTTACATATGCTTTCATTTGAAGTGGCTTTTTGGACATAAAATGAGTTGGTGATGTGCATACGTACAGACGCATACATAATTAAAGTTTTCATTCAGTAGGATTTCATTAGATTTGGATTTTAATGAGGAATAGTTTTATCTGTGTTTTAATTTGTGCTATTATATGAGTCACATTTTTTAAATAGTCTTATAGCTATTAAACCAATGGGTCTTTAACAAAGAAAAAATAATCTCCATATGCATTAAATGGGAAAACATTCGAAAGAAAAAAAATATACGCATACATTAAGTAGTGATAATGACTTTAATTTAAAGTTTTCTTTAAATTTTAATTTCAATCGCATTTGCAACTCGGGAAATCTTTTTTTAAGCAAGTTCATCTTTTTTAATTAATGAAATATGTTCTATTTTTTTAGTACAGACAATAACATGGATTTTAATTTTGCATTGAGAATTAAACCTGAAATGTAAATTGAAATCTGTAGAATGAAAACTGAAGTGATTTTTTGTAGTAAATTTATATTTTGCAGTAAAGAATGTAGTGGGTTAACAATCATTTTAAACAAAAACTAAAAGGTATTTTAGAATAAGAATTAGTTTAGACAATTTTTTGTTGGTCATATCAACATTTTACATGAAGCATGCAATTATTTTAAGCATGAAACGTCTTGATCATTTGTATTACATCATATTAATTTATATAGTAAGTTTAAATGTATGTAAATATTATACCCAATAAAATGCGTACGAAGAATAAATATAATGTATAAATTCGGGCTTCTAAAATATTCTGTATTCTGTTAGGGAATATGTATTAGTATTTCAATAAATGTGCATGAGTTTTCAACGAAACACTTTTCATTAAACTAGTAAATTATTGCTAATTTATACTTCAATTCGTAAGTTTCTTACATTTTCATGAAATATTTGATATCTCTAAAATGATATGCTATATTCATACATGTGTACTTTTGATAATCGTAGAAATAGTCGAATAGTACTAAATTAAATATTTGCTGTGAAATTCCGAAAATCCACTTGTAATTGCTTAACAATTTTAGAAAGTTGGCTGAAGTCATCCTTGTGTTGTTTGAGAATGTTTTCTATGATATTTTGAAAATGTTCCTGGTTTTCTTTCGACTGCTCAAGTTCTGTGTGGAGGTTCACAAATTAAGTGGTCAGCAACTGAATCCTTTCATTAACATCACTACTTACACTTGCTCCAATATTTGTTTTGTTCTCGCTCGTTCCTAAACTTGCAGCTGGAATAGAGCTACAGTTGGTTTTAAAGTAGAGCGAATTCGGGTTTGGACCGAAAGACTTAATATTGTAAGTTATGTTAGTTTGCCTATCCACATGTATTAAAGCGTCCATATTTATAGACTCAAAATTATGTCCCGCGGGTACACAAGCGGATCTCCGCTTACTTTCTCTAAAGTTGGGCTCATGATATGCCAACAAGGGATTATGGTGATTGTCAATAGACCATCTTTGCAAACTTTGTGCATAATCTGGGACGTTGACACATGAACATATGTTTTTGTAGCTTTCAAATACTTCAGGAGTAATTAGTGGATAAGACTGATAAAAATAACTGGTTATGTCAACATTTAGCTGTTTTCCATCTTCCTCTTCGTTACAAATATGAAATGATTTAATCCATCCTGCCCTGCCAACGCTAAGAGATTTAAAAAAGGATTGTAGCATTTGCAATTTTTCAAATTTTTAAAGCCAATATTTAAATAACCTTACTCGTCATCGTGTACATCATTGTCTTCAGGCATGTACTTCGTAGTTTCAGTCGATTTACAATTTTTACGGTTGTAGACGACGAAACAAGTGTCAGTTTTAACGGAATGAATCCATTTCCATTTATTCCCAGGAACGTTGTTGCAACGTGCAGTTGAGTTGCTTTCCCAAAGTAATCCTATTTTATAAACGTCATTTTTATAATGCATTGTCAAAATTGATGAGAATTGCCAAAAATATTCGTGTTTGGAATTCGTTACCTGTAAAATTTTGATACCTGAATGTTGACACCATATGCTCCACAAATTATTAAACTGAACGTAAGGCAAAATAGTGTATTTAATGTCAATGTAACAGCCATTTTAGTGTCCTGAATATTCACTTCTAAACATGAATCAAAAGCAATTTTATTTAGCATTCAACTTCTTTATGCAGATTTTCAATCGGTTTGTAACTGATGGAGTTTTTTTTTGCATAAGCTGAGATTATTTAAACAGGATATTGGGAAATTTATGAAAATGAATAGGAAGAAGAATTTACAAATTGAACAAATCTGTTCGCCGTGTAACGTTAAATAAAAATTACCGTCGAGAAAAGTATAAGTTGTTAGATGTACTACGTAAATGCTATACATCCTTCAGTCAACAGGAAACCACATGATAAAGTTTTTAAAAAAGAGTAAATTATATTTGGTTTCGGTTTAACGACATTGCTTAAGCACAGCTGGCATGTAAAAAATTCTGAAACCAATATTTGTGGTAGTTACTTACTGATTTTCTCAATAACAACGGAAATAAAAGACTGATACGCTATCAAGTTTACGCTAATTTTTTTATGATCAATGATGCACATTTGTTTTCCTTATATACATTTGTATGTAAAAGCAGGAAAGCTCAAGTTTTATACGATTAGTAAATTTACAGTACAGAAAAAAATCAACTGTTATTATTTTCACACTAAAACCAATATTGAAATGCAGATGGTCAAGAGGAAACCGGAAATCCGGACAATTTAACGAAATAAATATTGATAAAAGTTTAACTGGTTTAAGAAGCATTACCACTAAATCTAACCTAACCTACGTACTCATGCTTGATATACACAATCTTTAGACACGTTTGCGTAATAATTACAAAGATTATTACAAGTTCATTCGCAGTTTTGATATTAGCCATGCAGTTATTTTGCGAATATTTTCAAATTCTATTTGCACATATGGGTGAAATAAATTACCTAAAATGATAGATTTAATGAATTTTAACTAAGGGCATATTTTTGATCAACTAGTTTTACTCTTGATGTCTTGGCGTGTTCGTTTGCTTCCTAGGGAGGAGAAATGTATAAACGCGAAAAAATTCCGTTTTCACAAGTTTGATTACGTTAAATGAAGATATTAATATATTTTTATTATTTTCACAGAGTGGTGAGTAGGACTACATATGCGTTTAGACAATTTTACATTCATATTATAAAGTAACAAGCTGTAAACTTGTAAGACTACCTGAAAACCGTTTACGTAATCAATAATTCATCATTATATAATTTTAGAAAATCATAAAACTTAATCAAATCGTTATGTGGCTATATAGACACATGGAACTTGACCGTTACAAGTAGATGTTTTGTCCAAAT
Source organism: Entomobrya multifasciata (assembly GCA_034693345.1). Classification (NCBI taxonomy): domain Eukaryota; kingdom Metazoa; phylum Arthropoda; class Collembola; order Entomobryomorpha; family Entomobryidae; genus Entomobrya; species Entomobrya multifasciata. The sequence goes on along the minus strand of JAQFXM010007153.1, from coordinate 684 downwards.
AACGCGTTCTGAGTTTCATTAATAATGAATTTAGCAGTTCGAAAGTATTCATAATTCCACTTCCATTTACGATTTTGCCAAATCTTTTAAAAAGTATTTTCAATTGGTTCCTAGCAGCTTTATACTTAAAGATTACTTGTCTAGCTAGATTATTAAATATCTAGCTAGACAACTAATAATTTGTAGCAATTCTATAAACATAACAGAAATTATCTTCCAGCGACACATAAATTTTTGATAAATTTATTAAGCATACATATCTTTGTTGATAGATAGGACGAAAGTTAATCTATCAAAGCAAAAAATGTACGACCTTTGCACATTTATATCAATTTAATGTAATATCTATATCCTTGAATGGATAGATAACAAAAATGTCAGTAATTTTGCATGCAAATACAAAATTTATCAAATATTTTCCTAATAAATTCCTAAAAAGGCTTTTTAAATTATGCATGATTTTGTAAGATACATAAGATATATATAGATAAGACATACATACATACATTACAATGTGACAGTGAAATTGCGTTTTGACACATGATCACTCAAACTTTTTTTTAAAGACTACGCAAATAAGTCATTCAGGTCGTCCCTTATTTTACTCGTAAGATTTTTAAACTCATCCTTTTGATTTTGCAGTTTACCTTCAAAAAATGACTTGACGTTCTCAAAGTTAAACCC
>JAQFXM010007152.1:0-12251 GCA_034693345.1 Entomobrya multifasciata | reverse complement strand
CTGGCGTACACTATTGGCGGGGAAAGTGAGACAAGTGAACCTGTTCAATGCTCCACCGAAGAAGATATTCCTGGTGAACCTGCTGACATCAAGGTGATTTGTTCAACTTCAAATAGCGTGGTGGTCAGCTGGCTGTCCCCAAACAGTCCCAACGGAGTCATAAAGAAGTACATTGTTTTCTGGAAGGCGGAGGATTCGGAATCTGTTAAAGAAAAGCAGGTTGTGCCGTTGTCTTCAAGTGACTCCCAATTCTCAACGGAAATCAAGAGATTGAAAGAAAATCTTCAGTACTCATTTTGGGTGAGTGCCGTGACTAGTGCAGGAGTTGGAAAGCCATCAAAAACTGAAATCGTTCATGTTACTCCAAACATTGTTCCAAAAGTAGCCAGTTTTCCGGTGGTAAAAAGTGTCAGTGTTGGTGAAGCGGTGCAATTGCCATGTTTGGTGTTTGGGTTGGATACACCACGCGTAAGTTGGAATAAGAACCATGCCAGTTTGGAAATAAAGCAAAGCATGTTGAGGAACAACGGAACTCTTGTGTTTGGGCGAGTGAAAGATTCCGACGAAGGAACTTACACCTGTCGGGCGGAAAATGAGCATGGGTCGGATGAAGTGGAACACGAGATCATCATATCGAGACCACCTGGAAGGGTACCAATGTTCATCGGGTACGTTACACATTCATCCATTCAAGTTCACTGGGATACATCTAGTGACCAGGTGCATCCTCCTCTCATCGGCTACCTCTTAGAAAGCCGAATAGATAACCAACACGATGAAAAATGGAGCCCGGTCAAAATGGGTGCCAATATACAAAGCCACGTTTTGGAAGCACTTCGTTGTGGAACCCAGTATCAGGTTCGCATTGCTGGAGTCAACCAAGTGGGAAGAGGAGTTTACAGTGATGCATTGTCCGTGAAAACAAATGGTGGAGCTCCAGAAGAGAAACCAAAACTCACAGAAATTCTGGACGGAAACGGGAGCATGATCAGAGTTGACCTGTCTCGGTGGCCAGACGGAGGTTGTCCCATCACCAGTTTCCACCTAGAGTACAGGCGAGTTGCGGAAGGGCATCAAGGAATGTGGATTCCAGTAGTCCGCAGAACTGACAATAATACCAGGGTATTTACATTGCACACTGAAAGAAAGCTGAACTACGAGATTCAAGTAAAGGTTGAAAATGACGCAGGACACGTAACCAGAAAGTTTATGGTGGAGTCACATCCAGATTTTTTCAAGAATTACGCCAAAGTTATGGAGAGGGTTGAAGTAGGCGATGGAGAGAGCAATGAGAAGAATAGCCTAATACCTTTTTACACAGATCCTCATGTAGTGGTTCCCATTGTATCCGCTGTCATTTGCACTGCAGCTGCCGCTATATGCTTGCTGATGATTCTCATCAGGAGAAGGAACATGAGAAAGGCCTCCTCAGAATGGAAGTTTACCAGTGGAGCGATAATTGGACATCGCCAGCAGTCTTGGCTGGCAAACTCCAATGACTTACATAAATGCAGTAGTAATGGCGAAGAATGTGGCACGACGGAAACCACGTCAATTTACGCTACTTTGAACAGTACTAAACCGATACCAACAACCATCCGAGATTCCACTGTGAGACTGCATAGTTTTGGTAGTCATGACAACTATGATGGTGCACCATTGGAGCAGCCTCATTCAATTTCCACGGTTCAGTACTTGAAAAAGGCAAAAAGAAAGTCTTGCGGAAGTTCTCCATTAGTTGAACAAGTTTGCATGCAGCAAGGTATTTTATTATTTCTCAAAAGAATTTTGAAAAGAATAAACATAAGAAATGCATTAAATATTATTGCGTGTTCAAGTAAAACTGTTCTGTATTTCTACTTTAGTTTCGTGCCAAATGGAGTTTCCTGGTCCAATCGAACCCCCGCATGAGTTCCGATCTTCCAACTCTTTCCCGTCTCAACTGCAACATTATCAGCATTCAGGTTCAGATGATACAGAAGAACCCAGATTTGCAAGAAGAGGTTCACCATCTGGTTTCCTAGACGACACTAATGATGATTCCTCCAAAGAGTTGTATCATGACTACACTTATCCATACCATGCAGAGTCACAATCAACTCGCCCCACAAACACCCAACAACCTAAGAAATCGTCAAGAAAACTCAGTGCTGCAAGCAGACAGAGTAGCAAAAGAAATAGTAAAAGCGACGAATATTTTGAGTAAAACTAAAGGCATGAAAAGGAAAACATGAATTGTGCCTTATAAAATATTAAAGATTTTAAATGTCGATGATTATCAGTTCATGTAATCATACATGGACAAGTCAACTGTGCATATTACAAATAAAACATTTTGATAATATAATTTCAAGAGTACCTGTTTTTTACTTAAAAATATTTCTAGACGCAGACTAACATATTGGTCAGACAGAGGTAATGAATATGTCATTAATCAGTATTTTTCCAAACCAATGAAGACTTTGTGGTCTTATTTGTAGTGTAACTATACTATATTTATACTGTACAATCAAAGTTTGAATTGAATGCAACTATCCAAGTACTCGAAGATAATTTGATGCTTTAAATCTTTAGTTTTTAGTATTTTTGAGCCCCGGAATCCAGTGTGAATATTCGGATTTTTCCACTTGGATGGAATGAATACGGACAACAATGGAACAACATTCGCACATGATTTGAGTTCATCGTGAATTTGTATTATTTTTTGTAATAATTAATAACTGTGTACTCAAACCTCGGTTGTTTTCAATTATGCATAATTGGTATTGTAGAGTTACTACCTTGTATGCATGTCGCTTTATGCCTTGCCTGTTTGTAATATCCCCAAACCATGCTAAAGGGAAAATACGAAAACAATGGAAAGTATAAAAGGCGAAAAGTACGCACTTGTGATCTCAACAAGAGTCGTTTTCGAAGAAAGGAGGAAAGTCCAAGAAAAGTGTACTGTACCAGCACCAGCACGATATATGGACACGTGATGATGACATTTATTCTATACCAATGATATTATATTGTATAGAGATGAGATAATGCTTTCTCTCGATTGTACATTTTTCCTCTGGCTCACATTGTTCTCACTCAGCTTCGTAGAAAATAGAGTTAAAGAACATGAACTCGTTGCTGACTTGACTGTTTGTGTAGACAGGCACGTTCTTCAATGTTGTCATGTTGTGTCGAAATAATCAAATTCCCATCGACCATTCCTTTTTCCACACTTCTCCTCTACACGTCAAATTATATTAGCTTGAATCCTCTTTCATTTTCTCCTTTTCATGCCGTTTCTTCAACTACGAAGTGAGGCGAGGGCGTTAAGATAACTGGATTGTTGAGGGAATTTGAGAGGACCATGTACGTGTCAGTCTCTCAAGCTATCTTTGCTGACACCGTCTACTTTTTCTTTTTTCATTCAATTGAAGAGTTCATTACCTTATACCTTGCCTCTCACCTTTTTGCTGTTTGTCTAATAAAGGCTTTTGTGACATGGTGAAGTCTTCAGCATGTACTGTTGTCTTGATAGACAGTTAGATGAAAATCCAAATCCTCAGGTGAGTACTGAGTACACTTCAAACGATAACACGCAAACGAAGTTCCGACAAGTTGATAGCAGAAAAACAGAATTCCAAGACTTCAATCACTTTCACCTGTGATCATTGTCGCGTATACCTAGAAATCCTTTCTTCGTAGATACATCATCCGCTGAGTATCTTTTACGAAGATTAATTAAGGAATCTGTTCTATCCAATGATCCAAGTTTTCAGTCTTTAGGTAATTGTATGGTTGTCACTATTTCAATGGATTTTTCTATTATTTTGCAAAAAGAACAATAACAGTAATCACACAGATAGGAGTATTCTAGTTCCTATCATAAAACCCCGATTTTGACCTCATTTTACATTGCAACATTGTAAAATATGCTGTAGGAAAACTTTTAGTTCATGTAATGGAAACAGGAAGTCAAAAGTTTAGTGTTATTTAAAGAATTTACAATAGCGAATAAAATTATGATAAAACAACGACACACTGCACGATAAATATTGCATGTTGAATATAGTATCTTCATGAAAGTAAACGTTGAATAACAAACTGCTTCAGTGTCGGACTATTAAATATGTTTCTCTTGGTAAAGTGTAAAATGATGTTTTTGAAAAAATAGGGTAATATCTTACAGACATACATGAAAGTATATACTACATTTACAAATGCCTTTTTGACTGTAATTTCCAAATAAAAGTAACTGTTGTGTAGCAACTGTTGTGGCATCACTGTATTAAATAACAGTTCTCATAGTTTTCATAGTATTTCTCAATGAGACAGTAAGATGTCCTATATTTACAGTCGTTAGTATAATATGTTTGTTTCCTATACTTTCCATTTTTATCGTACAACTCTGGATTTTTTCTTCTTTCAAATGGATCCCTTGAGCACCATTTGGAAGCACGTACAGTGTATTCACATTTACCATATTTTCTAGTAAACCTGAATACTCACATGACCCATAAATGACCCATATTATCTGGTTTGTCGCTTTGCCAAAGAAAATATCCCAAGAAAAAACGGTAGTTTTTTTGTACCAACACCTTTTGTATTATTCCACTCACGGCTTTCCCTTTTTCTCACTCCCTCTGCTGTACATTTTAAGTACGGAAAATACCTCAAATTTTCCACAAACGCTTTCCGCAAGGGAGTTCGTCATGAATTCTAATTGTGCATTCATAAAAATGCATTATATTTACAATGTTCATGTTCCTAATCCTCTGTTTTGTAAAACATGTGCATAAAGGCTAACTACCGTGACCCGGAATCTAAAGAAAAATGCGAGTGGTTGGTAGACTTTTATTTGTTGAAAAAATGATACTAAGCTAAATAGCGGATAAACTTTCCACTTTCTTGAAAGCATACATACAAAAATATCTTAAAAGAAGTAACCAATGTGATATCCAGAGATTAAAATTGGTGAAGACATTGACTGGATGAAAGTATAAAAAAGTATATTTTCCTGCACGTCTCAAGAAGTAGTGATTAGACACGGGAAACTATTTTCTTGAATTTTTACCATTTGTTTAGACAGAGATGGAGCCCATGGGAGTCAAAAAAAAGTTTTTCTCCGAACCATGAAAAAGAACTGCTTGTGCGTGTCAGTTTAAATCTTCTGTAACTTTAACTTTAAAATTGTTATTTTAGTAAACAAGCATTTATAAAAATTGACCTCAACAGCCTCCATTACAAATTATTTAGAACCTTTTAAAATAAACCCAGCCAAGTTGCCTAAAATAATGATCAGGGTTTTTAAGGAAAATACGGTACTTATTTGGGTAGTAGTTTGTACTTGTAGTTTATAGTCCTACTTCCAAATTTTTTAAGAAACATATTGCGCCGAAGCAAATCAAATCCTAGAAAAGCTTTTTCTTGTAAAGTATCTTCTTTTTCCACAAGTATATTTGCACAGATCTCCACCAAAAACAGACATAAACCGAAAAATCTCCTACTCCATTACTTATCATGTCATTTCAGTCACAGTCACCGTATTTTCTTATAAACATCATTATCAGCTTTAATAGAAAGCATTTTCTCGTTTATTTGTTGAATTTCTAAGCTTCCATTGGCAAAGGTATTTTATCATTCAACCCAAAAATGATCTTTTTCATATAATGTTGCAACACTTTCTATGTTCTTATCGAATAAATAATCCTTGAGAATTCAATTCGCAAAAGTTTTTTCGCAAACATGAAAGAAACCGTAATAATCCTATCTGCAAACAAAAATCCTATCTCAGGAAGCTGAGAAAGCAGAAACAGAAACGTTCTATTGATTTTCTTGTAACATTTTCTGCTGTTTCAGAAGAAAAAACAGGTAACCTCAACCCACCTGAACATTTCAATAAGAAAACCATCAGATAACCAAAAACACCAAAGAAACGGAAAAGCCACCTTCTGGAGCAATCCAAACCTCGTCGTATTTTATTATCTCCCGAACCAACAAAGAGTTGTTTATTTGCAGTCTTCCTTTTCCTTGTTTCTATAAAAGTTGGTCAGTTGGGTCAAAAGCTTTCTCCGGATGATTATTCCAAGTTAATGGCAAAAGGAAATTACTGAGAGTATCGGTCACTTTCTTTTTAATCAAAAACTAATTCCACTATATGTGTCTGTATTTGTATTTTATGTTATATAGGGGAAAACTGGGTGAAGATCAAAGATTTTTTTCCGTTGCGAAATTGTATTGTGTAATTATATTATGAAACACCACCACCTACTATCCAGAATTTCTTTCCATTGACGTCTGCATTTCCAAACATTTTAGTGACTGGAACGATCAGAGAAAGCAATTTATTTTATCTTAGTCATTTAATATTTAGCAAATTCAAGTAATTTTCTAGCTATACCAAGGGACTAGGTTTACCAGTCCTAATAGCTGGAAATTAATTGAATATTCATGAACATTTTTGGTATTGGGATTGGGAATAGAAAGACAAAACCCTTCCATATTAACGTAACCCAAAAATTGTAATAATAAATTCCATTTCAATCACATTCACCAACCCAAACACTATGCCTTGGATGAAAGGCATCGGACCGGAAATGTTAAGGTAATGAAGCGTACCCCGAGAAAAAAGAGTACAAAATCGGCTTTCTATCCGCATGCATGTATGCTCACCCTGTACATGTCAGGTTTATTAAAGTAATGTGGCGTGGCGATATCGACATTGGCAGTGCATACTATTCCACCAAGTCAAACCACACACTATGTGTCATGTGGACACCAGAAGCCACGAGAGAACACTTGTCGGCATCTACGCTTTTTGCATATTTTATGGCTGTGGAATTTCATTAAGAACTAAGAATACTCTAAATACTTGCCTTTTTACTGTTGCTGCGTTTCCATTGGTGGTTTGGCAAAAAGCACAGGCTAAATTTTCATAGATGCTTACATATATGGATGTACACTTTACGTAACGTCATCAGAGATGCAGAATTTCGAAATGACGAGATACATGGTGGCGTGGGAATTCAAATGGAAAATTGGATTGGGGAATGTTAATGCAATTTTAGTAGGAATGATGAAGAATAATGATCGTGAAGGATGATAAGATGAAACAAGAGATGATGCGCTTAGCTTAGACTATGAGAAGCAGCTTTCGTTGTAAAATGAATCGATTAATTAATTCCGCTTCGCATAGTCCTTTCTCTATTCATCTTTAGTTTAAATAAATAAATTTCAAGTTTTTTTCCCGAAAATGCACCGCCTTGTTTGCATTGTTGTATAATACACAAATGAAAATATTATTATATCCGTGTGTATTGTTAGTTTTGTTCTTTCCTTAGAATACAGATAACAAAAATATACAATGTTAATGGTTATATGTAGTATGTAGTACACGTGGACAAAAAATGATCCCCAAGAAAGCAGTAAAATGCAAGCAACATAATATCAAAACACAAAAGTAAAAAAGGTGAACAATAGATGGATCGTATTGCGTTGCAATGTTAGACATCTGGAGAAATGAAAGTTTTCATTTGTTACATCATTAATGCGTTGTTACTCTTTCCGGCGGAAGCTAGAAACCTTGTTGAGCACGTACACATCCGTCAACCCTTCGTCATATTTCTTCATTCTAAACTTCACATCTCTGGCATGAAAAGAATGTGATGACATCGTTAACATTTTTTTTATTTCCTGGAGCAAAAGGTAGATTACTATGATAAATATGGTGGATAACATCTGCATCACGTTTTTTCAAGCCTCGGAAAATTTTATGGATGCATACAAGTGACTTTTGCTACAAAACATTTTTTTGTTGCCGGGGACAATAAAAATGTTTGTTGTAAAACTGTCAATGTAAATTTTTCCATTCTTCAAGAATATGACAGCAAGTTTATGAGGAAAAGTTTACATGATGAAACTAAAACTGATGACAAAGTCAACTATTCGGAGATCAGACGAGAAACGAGAACCCGTTTATTGTTGTGTGGCCTACCATACTACTTTGAAAACAAAAAAATCATCACTCACAATTCAAAATATTAAAGTGTTATAGTTTATAAATTCCTCTGAACTTAAAACTATGATTTTATACAATTCAAGCAACATATATTCAAGGGGCAATATCCCATTAGAATTCCCGTCGTGTCAAGATCGTTTCGTAGTGAAACTATTTTATGCATATGTATGAAGGATCCCATTCCTTGAAAAAGTGGGAATTGCATTTCATGAAGGGAATATTACGCACATATCGTAACCAAGAAAGAAGATTAAAGTCAACTACAGTTTTTGTAAAACTTCGTGAAATTAAATGGTGGAAAGAAAATAAAATTTACGAAAGACTAATGTTAAACTAACGAGTTAAACGTGGTAACCAGTTTCAAATTCCAATCAAGGTTACTTTTATCCCTGTGGTGTAATTAATTTCGAGAACAATGTGTCTCTATAGAATATTAAGATTAATTAAACATTATATAATTGCAACGACCCACAAATGCTCACGAATCACTACACAAACGTTTATAACATTGAAAATAAAGAATTTGTCTTGGATAGCTAAATAAATACTTATAATTAAGAATTTTAAATGGAAAATTTATTTCAGGATGACGATTTTTTAAGAAGAAAGTACAAGCAGTGTATCTCAAAGTAAAACTAGAAAACGAGAAATACAACAAAAGACAGGACGGATTTGTACGTATTGAAAACTATAAGAGTAATAGTAAATGCTGCTGGACGCATTTATGACAACCATATGACACTTGAAACAAAGATTCATTTAATTGCACGCGTTTATAAACACAATTTTCTGGTCACGATCGCAACTGTAGCTTACATGTCATATTCAATGTAATACAATAGGGCAAAATGCTTAAGTTTTTACACATTTTGCTCATACAACAACAAATTTTATGAATGTTTATTAAAATCAGTATTTTAAAACTTTCATTTCGATTGTCGTTTGGAGAAGATAGGGAGTTGCATGACAGTAGTTAGCATTTGAAAGGATTTTATCGGTTGCACATGTGGTACAAAAATAATACCCCTTAATTTTATTAGTAGGCATTTTATCAAAACAAATTGGGAGAGGCACACGGAGTCAGACGTGAAACATCGCATTTTTTTTCTGTGGTGGTGTTCATTTATAGTTTACGAAGTTAAAATATTACTCCTTTATCAGAAAAAATTGTAAGTTACATCATTTTGTAGCACAACTTTTAATCTTTTCAGTAAATTTTGAGAGTTTGTCTAGTTTAGTGCAGTGAAGATAGTTTAACTGAAAAATTAAACTGGTGATAAACTGTTTTTTGCCAAGTTCAAGCCACCTACCTATCACCCCAAGCTTCTGTCAAAAATTTGTTTAATATGCAAATCTCTTTTTGTCCCAGTTCTCTGCTGATTTCTTGGACTAGCTATACAAAAAAATTTATGCAAACACGGAGATCGGTTGACTGATCTGTACGTATATTGCACACATCACAACCACAACCGAGCATTAACTTGTCCTCCTGAAAGTAGCTCGGAAGTCTGTAGCATACTTGAAGGAAGCAGGTTCATGCCATGCTGTATTAGTATAGTATACGGAATCTCAGTTGTATATTATTATCATTACGATTGACGACCAAGGACTACTACCCCATGAAAGCGATACCAAGCCAATTTGTCATAGCCATTATTTCTGGAATAAACATTCATACCCGTACCAACGTTATACTTATCAACTATTAAGGCAGTACGTAGTCTGTACTACACTGATAGTTGAAGTATATCTGCAAGTAACAGCGGTTTTGCTATTTCTCACTAGTTGAACCCAGGAAAGCGAGGTTTTTTTTGTTTCACTAGTTGAACTCAGGAAAACAAGTTTTTCAGAAGTTTCTGCCCAACAATGCCGAACAAGAAAAATCGCAACAGGCGACCTAGCGCTGCCTTAATTCTTTCAGAATCAGAGGTTAGCAACAATATTACACAGGGGTAACCAACAAAAAATCAGACGCTACAGCTGCCCGTAGTTTCTGAAGAAAAATATATGGACATGCTAAACTGGGAAGATACATGGATATGTTAACACTGGTTAACGAAACTCAGCAAAGTACTGCTAAAAAGGCAGAGAACTTCAGCCATATAATTGATAAAGTAACCTCCACGATTCACAAATTTTTCTCAAACTCAAACTTCAAATAGTGCATGATGTAAATAGCGCAATTATAGAACAAAATCGTGCAATCAGAGAAGAAAATGTCGCCTAGAAAAAGGAAACGAAGTCGACAAAAGACGAACTACGAGCTCTAAAAGATGAATTTCTAATGAACTTAGATCTTCAAAATGAGAACACGCTGGTCATACATGGGTTACACGAAGTTGAAGGAGAATGAAATCGATCTTGGTTCGAAATCGAAATCGAAAGTCAACAACATGGTTGCCACAACCTGCGGTTTACCTGCACCGTGTGCAGAAGCACGTCGAGTAGGAAATAAAGGTCCAAAGCCAAGGATTATCAAAGTTAGATGGGAAAACCAAAAAAATTGTCGCAGTGTTCTGGAGAAACACAAAATGTTTCCAAAAGGAATGTATTTTAACAAGGATCGGGCTTTCATGTTGCGGAAATCAAAAGGAAGATTAGGATCAAGGCAAAACAACTATATGAAAGTAACACCGCATCCGAGTACAAAGATTTAGGCCTCATCTACAAAGGAACATTCCACCACTACACAGAATTCGCTACACCTGACGCATAATGGAAAAAAATAGCATGAATTATATATATAGATTACAATGGTTATATGGCTACTAACGCTATAATTCTATACTATGAAATATAGCAAGATAATGTAACATATCGTCACACAAACATAAAACAATTTTTTGTACAAATCTTTGAATCTGTGCTAATTTCTAGAAAACATGTCACTCATAGTACAAAATCTTTCACCTCTGCGACCTTTGCGCCTTGATATTTCATTAAACACGAGATGAAAATGACTATAAAATTTACAAATCTATTCGAAAATCTACAACCAATTTTAAAGTAAAACTGAAAGCTGCAGCAGTTTAAAAAATTGCCAAAGAAGCTTTTACTGATTCTAAGGCAGTTTGGCACATCATTAACACAGAAACTGGCCGAAAATCTCAAGCCACAACAATTCCAACACTACTCTTTGTTGGAAGTAAATATGAGAATATGAGAGATAAATTTAATGTTGTGTGCAATCATTTTACACAAAACTTTGAGAACCAGGAGTGTAACATTTTGTACGATATACCATGTGACAATGAACCTAAAACATTTTAATGTCCAAAGTGAAGAAGTGTATAACGTAATTCTAAATATGAACACTCGGAAACCCGCAGGAATTGACGGAATCCCAGCGAAATTCATCAAACAGAATGCAGCAGAAATCACGCCACATCTCACCAGGATAATCAACGACATCATCCAAGAGGGTGCATTTCCAAATAAACTAAAAATAGCTATTATCATCCCTCTGTACAAGCAAAAAGGACAAAAAAACTTGGTGAAAAATTATCGCCCAATCTCGATACTGCCTGCATTCGCGAAAATAATAGAAAAAATCATAGCAGACAAACTTGTCTCTTTTCTAGAAAATTGAGTACATCATGAATGAACAGCATGGCTACAGGAAACACCGCTCTACTCAAAGTGCCATTGCAGATCTCACTGATGATATAAAGTGTTATGCAGACGAAGGGAAAAAACTGGAGCAATATTCATAGGTTTTGTTCAAGCGTTTGACAAAATAAAATATGACACTCTTCTCGAAAAATACCATAGATTTGGTATTCGTAACAATCTATTAAGCGTCCTGAAATCGTACTTTAAAGGAAGGCAAATAATTGTAAAAAGTGATGTTCAATTACTTCCGGTTTATATGATATCTGAAACACCACAGGGCTCAAGCCTTAGTGGAATAAATTTCTCTATGTACCTCAATGATATTCCTGAGAAATTACAACATTGCAAGTGTATTTTTTTATGCCGACGATTGTGTGCTATATGCTTCCGGTGAAAATCTTACCGAAATTATAGAAAAGCTACAGACTGACCTGAATAACCTCAGTGCATGGTGTACACAGAACGGAATGGAAATAAATATTGAAAAAACGAAAAGTATGATTTTCAGAATGCCTAGATCAAAACCCTTTGGTTACTTACAAATTAAAATAGATGAAAATTGCATCGAACAAGTGCAAAGTTTTAAGTATCTTGGTTTAATTCTAAATGAAACATTAAATTTTGACACTCATTACCAAAATGT
>JAQFXM010007151.1:0-12252 GCA_034693345.1 Entomobrya multifasciata | reverse complement strand
AGTGAGTTTATTAGTTTACAGTCAATTCCATACCAGAGTAATTTATTTATAAGAATCCCTCTATTTACACTATCAAATGCTTTCTGAAGGTCTAGTGCAATAATTCCACACACTTTATTATTATCAATTGATTCAAACATGTAGTCAGTAATTTTCATTAATGCATGTGTCGTTGAGAGACCTTTTCTAAAGCCATATTGATTTTCATTAAAAAGCTCATTTTTTTCAAAGTAGTCATTGACTTGAGTGAAGACACATTTGTCTATGATTTTTGAGAATACAGGTTGGATCGAAATGGGTCTTGTTTCGTTTGCACATTTAACATTTTGTACTTTTGGAATTGGTACAATTCGAGCAATTTTCATTTTCTGGGGAATTACACCAGCAACGGAAAACTTATTGAACATTTCAGTGAGAGAGAGAAGAAATACGTAGAGAAAGTACATTACTCTATAATATGTGGTGTGCGTAGTAAAGTTTTGCTCATTCACTATAAAGTATCCATGTATGTATGTATTTATGTTGGCTTTCTTTGTGTTCGAAAGTACTTCCTATATTTTGTTGTTTTGTGTCGTTAGTTGTGTTTTTGCAACGTTAAGTAAGTATGGTTATGGTTGCGCTGCGATGCAACATTATAATATGCAGATGGATTATTAACGGAGTAGTAGTACTCAGCATGACAACGGCAGCAGCAATATCATCATCATCAAGTAACAAAAGGGACTCATAATGTTCTTATGATGATTATTACTATTATTGTACAAGTAGTAGTAGCAGTGAAAGAGATGGTGGCATTGTAGTGCTGTTATTATAACTGACGAAATTATAAAAGTACGTTAGCAAGCTATATAGCTTGGTTCACTCAAGTTTGCTCAACTTCCTGCTGAATACATAATAGCTGTAGTAGTAGAAACTGTTATTATCTGGCACTACACTCTATGGCATACTAAGAAATAACAAAGGATCCGATTTGGTGCCATTATTATCCACTATATTGTTTTCATTGATATATTATAACAAGAGTATTTACAGTATGTGAAGTACCTTTTGTGTTCAAGCAGAAGAGTATCACTTTTTTGTCCCCATTTCTCTTCTTTTCGTCGTTACTTTTTGAAAGCTTACAATTTGAAGTGGTTCTCTCACCGGTGCGGTGTTGGTTGATGGGATGGCGGAATTTTACCTTAATTTACATTCATGTGTTGATAGAGAGAAAAGGACGTACTTTGTTGTCTGTTGACTGCTGTCGCCTATAAGTTTACCTTAACCACTAAATGTGTATACTAAACTGCCTGATACACTTAGCTTTGTTCAAAAAGGAAATATTTTTGTGGACTGCTCTCAGCCAAAATGGGAGAAGAATCGCAATCGCGATTCTGGGGTTAGGTTACATATTGGAAAGGAAGTACAAATTGGCAGCGGCATACATTAAACTTCGCCAATACCACACCACCATCGTAGCACCGGAATTGTGTTGGCTTTGTTGATGCATAAAAATATGTAAGTATTCTTTGTGGTGTAAGTCCAATTCTCAGTGTGGTAATATAAGATGAATGAAAGCTGCTTTTGGCTTCACGTTGCGTTGGCGTACTTTTTCCTGCTGAAGAAAAAATACACCTATTCAGGCAACCACGTACGTGTGGTAGTAAATGTATAATATGTATGTAGGCAGGTTTCATTGTGCAGGATTTGGTATTGTTTTCTTTCCCTTTCACTAAGAAAAATGTCTTTTGTACTTACTATATGAAGTGCACACTTATATGAGTACTGATGTGGTTAGCATGTCACCATTTCCATGCCTTGGTATAAATTGTCCTTATATTTGTGAACTTGTTTGTTATGTTCTTTTTTAGGCTCTTGTCATGTTACCGGTTGAGCGGTTTCCCATGTTTGTGTTTTTGAACTCTCTATGTGCATGCATGCCAAAACTTACTTTTGTGGTTCCTTTGTTTGAAAAAATTAAATGGGTAACCCACTTGCATTTTATTTTAGACAAACATGTACTTTGAATAAAAACATACCACCTTGAAGTTGAAGTAATATTACGAATTTTGACGGGTTGCATTTGTAAAACGTGAAGGCATATATTCTCGGCATGAAAATGCTCTTGTTTTTACCGTACCCTAGGGAGTTAGTTAAGTACAAAGATTTTCTATGTATTTTTGGTGTATATAAGGTCCATAATGACTTTTTTGTTTTTCCGTAGGATGAAGAACTGAAACATACACCTGCGGCTGGAATCATCATGAGCAACCAAAGCTTGGTTTTGCAGGGAATCAATCGCAAGTCAGGCGGGAACTACACATGTATTGCAACCAATGCAGAGGGCTCAACCCCGAGTAATGTTTTACACCTGAATGTCATGTGTAAGTTTGTAAAAAATCTGTAACATAAATATAACTACTTATACTTATTTGGGTTACACCATTTGTTGGGATAAATTCGAATGCAATAACAATGCTGTCAATTTTTTAGCATGCATGATATATATTCACTTTATAAGGACATGTTATTAGATTACCTCTGCACAAAATATAAATAAGCAAATATTTTGATGGTGAAACTAACATAGGTACATACATTGGACCCAAATATGAATTACCCTGATTGCGCCTCAAATAGAGAGGGAGCGATGCCACGAAATAGAGAGAAAATGATGATTAGTGACTTTCTAAGAGAAAACATCGTGTCGACAAATTCTAATCCAATTTAATTTCAGTCCTCCTCCCTCTCGCCGTCACCACTACCAGACTGCCACCAATAGCATCAGGTTGTAGAGGTTATTTAAGAGTTTTGGGCGTTACCACTTAATCTGGCTCATTGACAAAGTGCACATGAAAAAAAAATACAGCAGTACGGAGAAAAAGTAGTATCATTTCTTTCTTGCCCTTCACCCTTTCAACCCGATTACTCTTTATCAACAATCTTCAAAAGCTATTAGACTTCGAAGGTCTTGCTGCTCATCTTATATTTTTTAAACTTACTAGAATTTCTAGCAAGCAACTTCACTTACTTTTTAAATAACTGCTACTGCTGATAATCTCTTTGTGTATGTATTTCAGTTGAAGTACTACAAAATAAAAGTTTCACATGCTTTCTATATATATGTTACAAGATTTTTTGTCCTTGATATAAAGAGCAACACCAAAAAATAACTTTTTTCTTGGGCTGAAGTGCCTCCCATCTCTTCAACCAGATATTGAGCAGAACAGCCTCATTCGTTTATCAAAAACACTCGCAATGTTTGTTTTTTGCCTGCAGCTAATAAAAAGCTCATGTCCAACCCTTTTATACTAATGATGATAGTCGTAATGGCGTTGGTAAAAGTGGCAACATAGTAGACGCGGTGGTAGGTGACTGTGCCACGTTATTCAACAGCGGTACTGGGGTTTCCCTTTCAAAAGATTCACTGACACATTCGTGGTAGGTACCTTTAAATGATAACGTAGAAATGATAAGTACACATAGGTATTTGGTATGTAAAATGCCTTATGCTTTACTTAATACAAAATTTTCCCTGAGGACGAAAAACCCTAACTTGGATTGCATGCTGTAAGGTCACTAATGTAGGCACACGCAAAGTTGGAAACAAGTATACGAGCAACCTTAACCCAATGATAATAACAATGAAAAAAGAAATAGCAAGCCAAGTAAATATCATATCACCCTAAAGAGATCAAACCAACCAGCGAGGTAAAAAATGGCAAAAACCATACATAGGTACATATACTTCAAACGTATGACATGCAATATGTAGCTCCATATATATTTGTGCAACTGTGTAAAAGTATATCAAACTAATCGTACTTGATTGTGTAGAGGAAAAAAGTAAGAAATACATATAAGCCCTTTCCCTACTCCTTCCACTCTCTTTTTTCTGGCTCATTTTTACTTATCGCCTTTCCTCATAAATCTAATCTACTTCACCAGCTTGGTGAAAAAAGGAGAAAGAGTTGCTCCCAACCAACTTACTCAATATATCGTTTACAAAAAAAATCCTACGGCGGTAGTGTAGCATTGTAGGCCATCGAGTAGCTTTCTTCTCGACACCAACTTTTCGTGAGAAACGCAAAGAATTAGATGTTAATAATACGAATACCCAATAAAAAGACACACATGCATACATACATGTTTATCAGGAAAAGTACAAAAGAGGATCTTGATATCAGTTATATATGAACATGTAGGATCTTTTTGTGCCTGCGTGTACTACTCAAATAAATTTCCAAATTGTGTGTGGGGCACATGAGGTGGGGAATTTCGTTTGTAGGATCACCTCTTCTTGCATGTCTTACAAATTATGCTATTGCATTCCTGAAAAATGTTTTAGGTTTATAGTGCCTTTTACACCCATCTCGTTAATAATACTTTACCCAAAAAATACCCTGATGCCAGTTTTGGTTACTTACCAAATTGAGTACAATACAACATCACACACGTTCTATTAGCATCATGATTTCTTTACTCTATTCCCTTTACTCTCTGAGGAATAGTGACGACGGAAGATAGGGGTGAAATCTGTGCAGTTTCACGAGAAAAAGTTTACTTGGTTGCACAAGTAGTAGATACAACAACAATAACAAGAGGTTCATCACCACCGGCACTTACGGTCGAATGAACAATTGTAATACCCAACACAATATATGTATCACCTCCTTCACCTCTGGTAGAATGGCATTCATTTATAGAGGAAAGAATTCAATAGCACTTTACTTTGCGTGTCTGGTTCTGGTTACGTGTGGTTTAGGTGTGAAGGGAAGAGAGAGGGTGAGATGTTGACTTGACGTATGGGTTGTTGATATATGCATTTATGTTTGTTAGAATGAGGTGTGGATGAAGTAAGTAAGCTTAAGTAAACCGATGCTTTCTCCCACCCGTCAAAGACCACTAGAATGCAATATCTGAAAGGATGAAAGTCAAACCATGATAATATCCCAACATGCGGTTTTTCTCCATTTAATCAAAATTAATACAAATACATACATTCAACCTTCAACACTCATATATTCAGTTTGTGAACTTTAATTTGGACTTAATGCTCAGCCAAAATCATTATCAATCATTTGCGTCGAAACTAACGAATTTGAAAGATAGGCCATCAACTATCAGTTTTATTGAATTTGGCCTTGAATTTTGATTAACCACAAAGTTTCGTCAATTATCTGGAGCTGTCAATTAAATTAAAAGATTGTGCAACAGCACGAAATGGAATGTGGTTACAACAAACTCAATATTTGCGACAAAAACAAAATATTTATGCACATGTTACTTTGCTGATAGCTTCGCTTCACGGATGACAGAAAAAAGAGACGTAAATGGAATACTATGTATATATGTGGTTATTGCAAATACTCAGGAAAACGACCGCGTAAAAAAGCGGTCCGGATTTGCTAAAGTGCCATACATAAGCCAAAAAGGAAGTAAAAGTAAAGTGAGTGAAGTTTCGTACGACTTTTTTTGTTTTGTTTGTCTTTTATGTTGTTGTTTATGTCAAAGGAAATTTTATAGAAAATAACTCTGCCAACAGATTTTCTCTACTGCATTCCATTATGCTGATCTACTGACTTCTTTACTTCATCAATATGACAGAGTCGAAAAACTTTGCTTTCAGCAGCAAACGGAAAAGCAAAACCTAGCAAACAAAACAACGCCAAAAACTTGCTCCGTCTGTGCATTTAGTCTGTTATTCTCACTCGATATTTCTCTTCATTTCAACTTATTTCTGCTAGACATTTATCTAGGCCAGGTTAAAATCCTTTACGTAGCGGATGTATTATGTGTACACCATCACCACTAAAAATAGCTCTTTAGAAGCAATAATATTGAGACTAGTTATTAGACATATATTCCAGAACGCATACAAATTTTATATTCTACCCTTTACTTTAAATCCATGCGCTGCGTACACAAGGAGAGAGAGGCTAAAAGGGTTTACCCTTTTAAAATAGTCAGAAAACTTCTGTTCACTGGCAAATGGCAGTTCTTTGGATGATGATTGTGGTAAGAAATGTACACATATGATCAAGCAGTAGTGTTTGAATTTGTTTGTAAACAGAAAAGTCACTTTTCTCTCTTCCTTATAAACAAACTTGCAAACTGCTTGTTCTTTTGTGAAGAGAAAGAATTTTTCTTACGGGATACGAATTTTAGGTTAAGAACAGTAAAGACTCTCGACGACCACGGTCGTTCTAAAAAAGTATATTGGGGTTAAAAGTACCCTTTGTAGGGAATTCAGAGAGAGAAAAAAAAGAAGAGGGAATAAAGTCTCTAAAGTAGAAGAAAAGGAAGGAAACAGCTGAGGATACACTTAATGATATATGGCGTGGCACATGGTGTGCGTAATATAATGAAGTTAAGAGGAATGATGTATATAAAACTATATGTTTGTGTATAAGTGCAATGAAAGAAGCACTTTTTGATATTTTCTACATTTTCGCACGCAGAGCCAATACATCATCCGTTACTAGTACTACTATACTTACTAACACCAACAAGCCATCTTTCATTTTTGGTGCATAAAATAGTAATGTTCTACCGTTGACTGCATAATATTTTAAACGACCAACCGAAAGTAATATGTCTGCAGATGTAATAATAGTAACAGTAACAAGACACATGCGTTCTTGGTTCATATGAATGTCTATAAGTACAAAATATCAAAAAATTTATACACAAAGAAATACGTAAACAGATTTTATACTATTACTAGCAAAATAATCTATAGTAGACTTCATTTTCAAATTCATTCATTCTTCCTTGTTTCTCCCTTTTGTTTACTAGAGTGCAAAGAGGAGAAAGTATGTTTCAAACTTTTCTCATTGATACATGCTGCGCATCAGTTATATATATTTTGCAAAATATAACGTTTGAATGCCTTTGAATGTTTCGTCGTCATCACTAAAAAAGTCGTCGACGATGTTTGCTCTGCTGCTCTTATTGCTGTTCATGCATATTATTGTAGTATTTTTTATCGGACTAGTTACAAAGATTGTAAGATTGACATTACAGTTTATGTACATATGATGAACAGCCTGAGTGTATGAAAACAGTGACAGTCTATTTATTCTTAAAATCGGGATTTCATATGAACTGTATCTCTCAATTCCAATTTTTTTGTGAGTGATGATGATAAAATATTCAATTTATTTTCTATATTAACTCATAAAAAGGAGAAAAAAGATGCTACACATGACTATTTAACTAGCGTAACAACAGTGTTATTTGCTCAAACAATTTTCGTTTGCCAAAATCCTGAAAAGTCATCATATACTCGGTAGAAAGCAAAGCTTTTCATTGAACACTTCATTAAATTTTCACGATAAGTGATGACATCATCATCTGGTATAACAATAAAAATTATTACGAGTGCTCTCTTGAATTATTACGGCATTGTGTAAAAAGCTATTACGAAGGGCTAACAATATTTTTGGAGGAATATTACTTTATATACAGGATTTAATACAAATTATTATTATGCAGAAGATTTAAGAGGAGTGGCGAATTCTGTGTAAAAAAGGAAGTTGGAAGCGTAATAAAAAGGGTGAAATGCAAGGAAAATATCAGAAAAAAATAATGACAAAGTATAAAAAGGGCCAAATAACTCCAAAAAAGGAAAAGATTGTTCCATTGCCTTACAAGTATAGTGGGTATAAGTAGTTTTACTAGTACGGGCATTTCGGCTTTCAAAATATGTATTCAAGTTTACAAAGAAATATTGCACAAAAAATGACTACAAGGCTCTTAAAACATATTTCTTTGCAAGCTAAAGAGGGAAAAACTGTTTATGTGATATGATAATAGCTTGCTGTTGTTGTGTATGACAGTGTTTCTGTTGTGATATGAATAATGCCATTACTACGTCTAGGAGAAAAGAAGACAAAATTATTATTGCTGCTATTTTACATTCATGGGTTTACTATGTAATTCACTGAAGTGTAATAATGGTAGTAGTGGTCGTGAAGTGTGTACTATTTACTGTAGTAAAAACGGTATTATGAATAGAGGAGAAAAAGGTCGTTAAGAAAATGAGGTTGATGTAAATAAATGCATCCTTGATTACAGGATAAAGTTGCCGTAAGCATGTATTTATGTTTATGATGATGTGATGTGACTTGGCGAAATAGGGATACTTTTCCCCTTTTTTGCTTTCCCTGGTTTGCTAAGGTTCTTGCATCTTTTGTGACCCCGTGTACACATGCATTTGTTTGCTCGATTATTTCCAACTTGAATTTCGAAAGTAGTGCCTGAACTGTGCCACAACACAATATATTGACGTTTACAAGCAAATTTTCATTTTAATCATCGTCACGTTGCTTTGTTTCAATGATTGCCTCTAGATAAAATAAACCAAAATAATTTCATTAAAAAATTATGGACGTGAAATATACTACAGATGTGAAAACAAAAATCTGATTCCAACTACTCGGGTGTATGGATTTCGGAAGAAATATTTGTCAAGGATGCACTGTTATTGAACAATCTCAATTGATTCATCTATGAAAAAATAGCTAGTTATTGTTCCAAGTTACTTTTTAAAAACTTTAATCCAAATTATTTTGTTTAACAAGGGTTTATTTTCATATGCATACACAATATGTATTTTTAATAAAAAATGTACAAGTGTTCAAGGAATATATTAACACTAGAACCTTTGAAATAAATTGAAATACGAGCCTGCTACCGGATACTTTTGTTCTTTGGAAAGAACTAGTAGTTTCCCACTAAAAATACACGTTAGCCTGTCATGGAAGCAACAACAACGGCTGTCTTACTATGTTATTTCAGAAAATCCCTAAAGCACCCACATTTTATGTAAATGATTCCACCAAGGGAGCTTCCTGTCATACTTTACTACTTGGTTCACATGTTCAAACCTTTTACTACTTTCACTCCTTTCATGCATTCATGCCCTTTAAGTCATTCTTCGTTTATTATATAAAAGGCTTCGCCCCATTTTTATTATTCTATACTTATATACTTTGTCTCCAGTTGTTGAACAGATCTTATGAATTTTCATGCAGAGCGATTACCTACTTGCCCCATAAATGTAGCCATTTTACGCAATCATTTTTCTCACATTATAATGTGTATAGTGTATACAAGGAAAGCATGGCGTGGAATTTTACCTTATACTTCTTTATATAAGGTTGTGGAAATTCAGCATAAAATGTTTCATGATAACATATTATTTTTGTGCAAAGTTTTGAGTTTTCCCACACATTCACTTAAAATTGCAAGATTCTTTAAGACAAGTCAACCAGTATATTTTGTAGGTTATGATGTACTTTACTCCCAGTGAAAATGAAACAAGGAAATTGTTTGTTGCTGTTGTTTGTAGCAAAACTGTCCAACGGATATACTGGTGTGCTGATATGATATGGTACACATTGTCATTTTACACAGCAACTTTTTCCCATGTTTTCATCTCATATGCTATACAATATGTAGTTATGTTTGTAGTTTGTACATATTTATGGACATTGTCTGAACGGTCAACAACAAAAAGAAAAAAAACTTGAAAAGTGTCTGTGGCAGTAAGTGATCCCATTTCCTCTTGTGAACAAGGTCTTATTTCCTCCGGCTACAACTGCTTGTCTAAAGCCTCTCAGTGGCGACTATCGACTTATGTACGTGAAAATGGCGGTGGTGTTGCTTGGTGGCTCGCGTCACTTATTTCCCCATAGCTTTCTTCCTTTTCTCTTAAAAACTTCCATCATCCAACTAATACGACGGTACAATGTAGCACGACGGAAAAGTCCATAAACTTTCTAGCGCTATATCATGAACTAGGCCAGTATCCGGTATGATATCATAACGCAATATATTTACACAAAAAAGTGTTAACCGCTTTCTCTCTCAAAAGTCACCAGAGCAGTACAGCAAAAGACTCCCGTCAAACTGGTTAATATAGTAGTCATATGCTATAGAGTATTATATGGCATTTGTAACAAAACCGAAGAATTATGGCATGAATGAACCAGGCGGAGATTGTTTGTGAAAGGTCAATTCAAGTGAAAAATACTTATTACGATAGATATATTTTGTATATTAACTGGCTGTGTGGAGTCAAGTAAACCATAATTTTGTAGATTTATGTCTGTTACAAAGGATTTTAAGTATACTTATAGCTTAACTGTAAATCGTGAAATGTTTACTTTTATTCTTTTTGTGCCATTCATCTATCCCAACTTTTAACCCAGCATCCTCCTCTTTATTTACATGTATGTCTTGAATCTTGAGTGTTGTTGTTGCAGCGGGAGGAACATGGTATGTTTATTTATATAAAGTATTTGTATTTTTGAACAAGATGTCTTTTTGTTTTTACAGATGCTCCAGTTTGTCTCACGGAGAACGGGGTGACAGTTGGCGCAGCAAAAGGTGAGAATGTGGCATTACGATGTGCTGTGGCCGCCTACCCCACAGCGTTTCGGTTTGAATGGGAGTTCCATGGAACTGGTGACAGTGTGGATGTTGTCGCGCTTGGGAAAACCCAGTCTCATGGGAATGTCTCAAGATTTTTCTACACTCCACAGAGTGACTCTGACTTTGGTGCTTTTCTCTGTTGGGCCAGTAACGACATTGGGCGACAAGTACAACCATGTGTCTTCCACGTTGTTGCCGCAGGTGAGAAAAATGTCAACATTTGCTTCGTATAAGAAAACATTTCTTACACAAAAGTTAGCAATGAAAGAGTTATGAAGACTAATGGAAACTGTACAATCATTCATTGAGATGTTCTTTCTATGTATATTGTGCTAATAGTATATAGTATTCACCTTGGACATACTACTTGTACAATACAAAGTAACTTAACTTATCGATCTGAATAGCTTTGAACAATAGTCAGTTATTTACTATTAATGCGGGAAACAACATAAATACCATAATGTAATAATATATAGCTGAAACCTACTTATGCTAAACCAGTTTCTGTTTCATTATTTGTTAGCTTTATGTGAGCAGTATGCGTATGGTGGCCTACTTCTCTTGACAGAAGTTAAAGGTTCTGCCCCAGGGTTTTCTTGGTCCACCTTTTTAAGGTTACAGGCTCACGATCATTCATCACGATTTGACAGCGTGTAAAATAGAAACATAAAATTGAAATTAACTTCCTACCTGTTTACTTTTAAACAACACTAAATTTTCAAATGTGTACATGAGATGAAAATTATGCTTCATTACGATATGTAAATAATTTAACCTTAATTCTTTAACTTGTAGAAACAAACTTTCACTAAAACAAGGTCAATTCATTGATTTGTCAATTGGAAAATTATTCTACATACCTATGTATGCATGTACTACGTACTTTTCCATTTCGTATGACTACACTGGACTATTAACAAATAGTGCAGACACAAATGTTGTTAACAAACTACAAATGAAAACGATACGACAATTTTCATTTGCTTTCCATCAAAGTAAAATAATTACGTCTGTGGGACTATATGTGCTCCTACAGGCAAGCCAAACTTTCTCTTCAGTTGAGAGAATAAATGAAAATCAAAATAGACAGTTCGACAGTCTAATTTTATATTCATGTGGGTGGGTGGACGGATGAAAAGGATTCCGTATATACAGTTATGGTGTTTTGTACCAACTAGAATATTATTTATATCCCTGATGTCTGTTGGCCCTGCCTTTCCTTTTGCTTGTTACTTATACTCCAGTTACTGCATCACATCAATCTCCCCTGCTTGTAGCAGCTAATTCACCTCAGTCTCCCGTCTATATCATGTGTGTGATGTGTTAAATACATGCGTTTGACTTATTACGCCTTTTCCATCTCTGAAGCTTTTAGTCGAATGAACAACAAAGCGAATACAAAAAAAATTGGTACTGCTGCTGCTGTTGTGCTGTTTGAACTTGACTTCTGCTTGCTTAGGCAAAGAACTACACACATAAATAGCTAAACACCCGTACATTTTAGTTTTCATGAAAGTTTAAATGCAGGAAAAATACTGCCACTACTCATGGTTTAGAAGAGAGGAGATGAAATTATTCCGTGCAATAAGTACGAACAAAGTAAAAATAGAACAAATGGTGGATTTATCACAATTTCTGATTTGTCCATGCTTTCGCTTTCCATAAATGTTAGAGATGCACTCGGTCCTTTATTAAGTATCAATGTATATTGATACTTACTGAATTCACTATGTGTGTCCGTCCGGCCGTCCGGCCGTCCGTCCGCGCGATAACTCGCGAACCCTTTGACCTATTGACCCCAAATTTGGCATGGAGGTCAGTTAGGTCAAG
>JAQFXM010007150.1:0-12252 GCA_034693345.1 Entomobrya multifasciata | reverse complement strand
CATTTTTATCCATACACACATACATAAACATTTTCACTATATACAACAAACAATCTATGTACATAGCACTCCTTACACCAAACTTAACATAAATGTACAAACTACAAACTCATAAAACACATTTTCATATGCCACAACAACACAACCCATGTATACCTATGTTTACTATTGGAAAACTCGTAGTCTTTTCATCATTATCATCGTCGTCATTATCATGTCATGATATGTATTATTTATAAACATACATAATATTAATAAAATCTCGACCATCCTCTTTTCTATTCTATTCTCTCTTTATCATGTATTCAGATACGCACTTTTGGGGTGGTAAATTAATCTGTGCATAAATTGTTTAAATCTGGATTTTGATACATTTAATATTAGTCGACTTGTGATATGAAAAGGAGATAATGTTGTAATAGCCACGCCACAGTCGTGGCACTTAAATGGATACAAGATTTTCTTTATATGTACACAAAGGCTTTAATAGTAGCAAGATAAAATAAATGCATTATACTTCTTAAGATAAATCAACGACTCCCGGCATTTTGACGTGCGGACGTGGCTACATACATATATTACAAGGCATCTGGTTTAAGTATATCATTTACGAATAGATTTTTATTGATAAAAATATACGAGAAGGAACATCACTGAAGATATGGCGTACACACACAGACTTGTTAAGTAAGCCAGCCAGACATGCTGTTCACCGCCCCGAGAAATAATGCCAGAGCCACAGTATGTTCCGCCCGTCCATTCCATTGAAGCGAGAAAGAGAATCAAAGATAGCTCAAGTGGAAACAAAGTTTCCGCCTGTGTGCAGAGAACTACAAATCTCGAACGTAGGCACACACGCAAAAACATCGAAATTCCAGAGAGCTCCTTTAGTCCATCGAAACGTAGCATACTTCCACAAGAGAGAAAGTACTTCTACAACGACGATGTATCCAACAGAGTTTCTGCGAAAGTAAACTAGATTGGGTTATTATTATGCTCTTGTTATAGGAATAAAAATTGATAGATAGATAGATATAAAATAGGAGGAACTAGAAGAAATCTATGCGGCACAGGAGGAATCTCTTTTTATCGGATTATCGAGAAAATAGAGAGACATAAGAGGTCACGCTGTGATTACTAATCGCCTTTCATATTTCAATGCCAATTCCAATTCACTGACCAGCATTGAATCGAATAATTTTGGTTTTTGTGGCAGAGTTACAAAGTGGTGATGGTGAAACCAACAAAAAAAATCTTGGTAGTTTTCTTCTTTCCACCCCGTGTGGTGTTCCATCTGTCGTTTCCTTTTATTGCCAACAGTAGTGGCAACACCTTCCATCATCATCATTATGTCTATTATTATTGTTTGATTGTTACATACATATTTTCTTAATTATTAGACTCATTTTTCTTATCAATGTCTGTGAATATTTAAAAAAAATACAGAAAATAATTAAAACCCTTCTCACTGATTTACCTTATCGAAGAGCTTTAAAAAATTCTTAATTCATTTCTCTCCGATCGTCCAGTCGTCTAAACATACTTTGTTCAGCCGATCTCCAAAATGTTTGATTGAAGTAAGCTGATCCATTGAAAATAGTTTATAGATGTTTATGTTCACCGCATAAAACACTATTATTTTTGGGAGTTTTCTTCGTGATCTGAATGTTGTTAGTCGTACCGTGTTTTGCATAAAATGAACTGTGTACCTGCGCGATCAAATTATGTGAACATCATTCATTGCATTTTGATTTATTGGGTAGACATACCTAGTAAATATTTTTATACAATGGCATGTCGCTATGTTTTTGCCTTGAATAATGTATAATCATATAATTTAGTCTGTTTTATGCAGTGAGTTTTATAGGTACCGGTACCATCATAAAAATGTATGACTTAAGAGAGGGCCAGACACGTACATCCCTCTCTCTTTCTTTCCCTCTCCCGTCAGAATTTAAGTGAATAGATTAATGGAAGTAATAATTTAATTGGTACTTGAAATGGTGAAAACGAAACTCTTCATTATACGCATATTATTATTATTACGTGAGCAGTATTAAAGCATGCAAAGTTGTAAAACATTATTGTTAAACCACTACCATCACTACTTTTACTACGCCAACCAACCAAATAACCACATAAAATGCTGTATATTATCAGCATAGACATCTTCTCCTACAGCAGCATCGTGATCATCGTCAACAACATCATCATCATGCAGCTCCTCACTCCACACCACCACCACCAACAGCAGCATTTTCTTTGGTCGTCGTGTTGTTTAAAGATCCTCTTCAAAGTTTTTAAGAGAGTGGTTGGTGGTAGAGTGCTTAGCTTTCAGAATACAAATTGACAACCAAGAAAATTTGCTTCTTGGCAAGCGAGCAAGTAAAGCAGGCATAAGAGATTGTGATATGAGTAAAGATGTGTACTTGGTTGAGTGGATGAAGATGACTAACAAAAAGTTGTAAATAGTACCATGAGATAAAAAAAACACTTGAGTTTTGTGCTGATGTTGTTGCTGCTTCTGCTGCTGTAAAGTTGTTGTCAAATGATGATGATGATGATGTTGATGACGATACTACTCAAAAACTGACGACGATATTATAATAGGCAAGTCCTGTTTGTAAATTACCGTGAGCACGTATAGTCAGTGAGGTCGTAAAATTCTAATTGCTAAATTATTATGACAGTCCTTCTCCCTTTCAGAGAGCGTTTGTACTAATAATGAGGCGAGGAGAGGGACACGGAATAATGAAAAGTTGATAGTTACTCTTAAGTGTATATACATACCTAGACATAAACTTTGTTATAGCATATTATTTTACATCCGTAAAATACAGAAAAGGTTTTTTACTTCTCTCGCTTTTGCAAAATTAAATGTCTTTTGCAATTGTTTGTGTGTGTGGGTTGCATTTTATTGTTATTTTCGTGGCATTATTAGCAAATAAGCCCATTCACCATTTATTTTCGTGAATGCCTCTCTTCTTTCTGACTGACTGAGCTTTTGTGACTGTTATTTTGCATCGCGCATAAAATGTAAATGATATATCCTTCTTGGTGATTTTACGCGCACACAAGTAAAACACTAAGTACTACTTCTATTACTACTGTTGACTATGGGATACCTCGAAGAAACTACTAATAGTTTTCAACTGTAATAAAAACCGTCAAAATGTTTTTATGATGCTTTTTCAAGTTTTTATCCCTCCCCATAAAAAAGTCTGCTTGCGTTTACTCATTTTTACCCATATAATTTAAAGCGGTGGAATCTGAATAAAAAGCAGTTTACAACTTTATACTGAAAACTGAACGATACTGGGTCTGGTACATATTTTAATGTACCGGTAAGCTACACAGCTTCACATCAGAAGAGAACGCACATCGTCACTTGAAAAAAAAAACTTGAGGAAAAAAATGTCAAGATCTTTCTAAAGCGTCATGGCTGAAATAACTTGCAAGCCAGTTAGATGTAGAGATACGTTCTCTACTGGGATGTGACAGTAGAGGACAACGTCTTCTTTCTTTCCATCACCCTTTGCTTTTGATACTGCTGATACTTCAGAGCTCACTTCAGTGGACTTGATGATGTTGGTTGGTGGTACGGTGGCGTGGTGATGATGATGATATGGAAGAATTTTGCTACTTGGTTAGTCACGACACGGCAACCAAAAGACCCGACAAAAAAAGTGGCTTGGGCATGTCGTGACAGCTTTTCTGGTTTAGCATAAAATGAAACCTTATATGAAAATAAATACATTATGCTGTTATCATTATTTCTACTGTACACATTTCAAAAAAACTTTTCTTACATATTTTTTTTCGCATATAATTTACGCATCTCTGTGTACATGCTATAATGTGATATGTACATTGGCTTTTCTCAATAACAGAAGCACCTTGGTTTTTTTGTACAATGTCTGTCCGTGTTACAGGAGAAAAAGTTAAACGAAAATCCATTCTTAAATAATATGATAATGAGAACTGCCAACAACTTACATTGTGCTACCTTACTCACTGCGTGACGCGTCTGAGAAAAAATCTACTTACCTGTAAAAAAACTTCATAGTGTACAATAAGGTGTGGATATACAAGCTAAGTTGTATGTATATATTTGACTAACATGCTTACATTTTATATGCCAAATAAAATTTTACACATAAAAGAAACATTTCATTTTGATTTTATTTTCATTAAAATATTTGGTGCATTATCACCACTCTCATCATGTTTCATTTTATGATCGCATGTAGTATGATGGCTCGCCAGAGATGAATACGACTTTTCCGTACTTTTCTCGCTTGAGAGTCTCGTGAGTAAACTTTGTTTCTCACTGGCTGTGTGGTGGTCAAAAAAAGCGTAATCGCATCGTAATGATACGAACGATAAAATAATGATAGTGGTTTACTACCACCGCGCCACTACCACCAGGCACCACTGTACCAACAACAAACAGTAATATTATTACAAACTATTTTGTTCCTCTCTGGTGAATATGGAATAACAATGGAATTGGGTTGCTTTTCAGCAATAGCAGAGTGGCAGCCGCAGTATTACAACTCGTTTTTCATTTAATGCATCACATCATGAGAAAAAAAACATTCTGCTTGGCATGTCTATATGGAAGGCATAATACATTTTTGGAATTTTATGTGAAACGCATAAAATTGAAATGAGGCAAAATAAGTAAGTAACGCAGAGCAAAATGAGCATAAAACCACAGCAATTTTCTAAAAGATTTTATTGTAAAAAGTATTCTTTATCCTCATCAACATCATCAGCATCGCAGTCATCAAATCATGACATGATCAAAACTTCTACATACAACACATGCATGCATCATGGAGCCGTCTCTCTATTGAATACGTTGAGAATTTGTTTCACAATAAAAAATGATCTTATTTTATCATAATACCATCCTGATGGCCACTTTGAATGCAGGCAGTAAAAACTTTAGAACATTTTTGGCTTAACACCATATTCATACACAGTTTACGCCAAAGTTATTTGCGTATAGTGTTTTTATAAAGTGGTGATGAAAACTCGTAAAAAGGCTTTTACAACTTTTATATTAAATATTTTTCTTTGCTGGCACGGCACAACATGGGAAAAATGTACTGTTTGCCGACGGGATATAAAATCCGATGCCGATGAAAATGAAGCATTGTTGAAAATATTCAACCAACAACCGCACCGCCAACTTTATTAGAATGAAAACAAAGTAGAAAAACATTAAATATTTTATTATTTCTGCATTATTATTTTCTTGTTATTTGAGTTTTATTAAATACTTGTGAATAAAATATCCACATAATATGGTAGAATGCAAAGCATTTCCCACTTTGTCATTTACGAAGTAAAAATTTTCTCCGCAGTAATAACTCTCCTTATCGCAATTGTGCTTTGAAGCAAAATATTAAATATATCATAGTAAATATAACGCAGTTGCAGTGCTCAATACAAAATTGTTGTTTAACAAGATTAGTTATTTTATTCGTTTAGTGTCAAGATTTCGGTTTTTTTCTCATATTTGACCTTATTGAGGAGTTCATAGGGTATGAACGATATTAATTGTAAATAAAAAATGAAACACTGTAGAAAGTAAATGTTCAACAACATCCTGGTGATGACATGCTAGCGCTGTTGGACACCTCAAGTAATAAATTATGAATATTTATCCAGCAAAAAATCATAAATTTACCGTAAGATTAATGATTAATATTCATTGGTCTCGTTGTCAGATTTGCAAAAGATAACATCAGATTAAATAGGAAATGGAATTGTTTCTTATGAAAAGATTGCAGTGATTAGGAAATAATCATAAACTTAAATTCATTGCCAGTAAGCACGGAATAACATCTTGAACTTTGGAATCTATAAAAGCCAGTTTGTAGGTGCATGTACATGCATTTCTTAATGTATAAGCCTTTTATGCAACTTTCAACAACTATTATTCAAAAATATTCTTTATCTCAGTTTTGCTATAAAATAATCCACTTGATTACTTGTGACATGACTTGAGGATTTCAACAACAAAAGCTGCGGGATACCATTTCAGCTAAATGTAACAACAAGTGGTAAACATTACTGAGTCGGAAGAAGAAATAACAAATCATGCGTTGACCATGAAAGAATGTTGAAAGAATGATTTTATGCACAGAAGCAAGCAGTAAAATCTTCTTTGTTTGACTTTTTGACTAGATTTATCTTTAATATGAACTAAAAATTATTTATGTATGCTCGTCATTAATAAATTAATACAAACAAGCTGACGTGCACGTCAGTTCAAAACCATTTAAACAAACTTTTTCATGTCTTCATACATTTTTTTGAAAATCATTAATATTTTTTTAGTGAATGGCGTATTACGTAACAAGCATTATTCAAAAAATACTAAAATCTCAGAAAAACTTATATAAAATCAAAGTAAACAATTTCTGCTGAATTTACCTAAAGTACTAATGAGAATATGAACATCTTTTTATGATTATCCGTGATATTATTGTCATTAGCTCATTATTATTGGCATATTTATATGTTTATCTAGAATATATGACAAATAAGATATTTTACTTGATGTCATTATTATTATCCTTTTACACTCGTCATAAGACTTCGCTGATGACAAGTCATTTCACACATTCCTTTTAAAATAACACATTCTCTTTCATTCAAACAGGGCTACGTGCATTGCAGTGCAATTATCAAGTTTAATGATATCCCAACAAAAATCTCGCAATAAAAAAAATGAGAACGAGAGTAACAAAAGATGTTTAAAAAAATCTCGACAAGTAAAATGAGGAGAAGAGTGTTAAGAGCTACCATTAAAGGAATATAATCCCAAGAAAATGGCATTTCAGGAATATAAATCCCATTTCATACATAACACTGCCTTTCTTTCAAAGATATTTACTGAATAATATGTAAACATCATATAAACAATATAGCTTATACATACATATGTACATTATTGCACACGTATTATCCAAGATGAGTGCATGCCACATTATTATTGTCTATTAAGTATAAATATAAAGGAGATGAGAAGTGTAAAAATATAAAAGTAAATTGCACTTTAATGATTTACAGTTTGAAGTTAGAGTGCGAGAAATTGGCTAGCGAAAAGATTGAGATTCAACGTCATTATGTAATGGTGAGTTTTTATCTTCATCTTTTCTTCTCTTATTTTTTTGTTCGTTATCTTGCAGTTTTCGCTTTTGCCATGTGTGTGAACTATAGTAAGTATATGGCGTGTGTGGCATGCCCGAAGCTCCTATTGTTAATGTTCAGACAGTCATTTCCCTTTCTCTTTTATTTAGTTGGAAAATAACCATGTACATTTGCTACTTCCCCTGAAAAACTCACTTTTGATGCTACTGCTGTTGAAAATGTTTCAGGCTTTATGAGAAAAGTGCTGATATTAGTGTTTTGCAATGAGATGAGTTGCAGTTACAGCAGTTGTTGTTGTTCTATGTAGTAAACAGTTTATTACCAAAGTTCCTATTGCTTTTATTCTGTGTGTTTTTTGGCTCACCCGGCAAAACTGAATGAATTGTATATTGACAGCGTTGTACTTTTGCCGGCCGGAGGCATATGGACTATCCTTGTTGTCTACCGCGTTTCTGTCTAGATCGTGTAAAATCCCCATATAAACTTGCTCGTTCTTTTTATGGCTAAATGTTTCTGACACGCTTTATGTTTTATACATGTTATCTGTGTAGCCTTCTACTACTCCATTGTCTTTTGTGCTTTTAGGAAGACGGCGAATGAATGTGCTAGCAATCTGTGTTTACATGGCGGTTGTACACGTATAATATGAAGTAGTCAAACATAAATGCTAGTCGAATGAGTATTTTCTCTCTCTTTCTCTCCTTTACTTTTTTACGGAGTTCAGACTGTTTTGTCTTCCAGTTTTACAGAGATTACTCTCAAACTGTTAAGACCTATTTTATCTCCTACTCTTAAACTCTTTTTACCTTGGTTTTTATAGGGAAACCATTTACACCAAAATTGTTTCCTTCATCCTGCCGTGTTGATGTGTCTTTCTTGTCTGTATATCTCTATTCCGCACAGTACTAAAAAGTTTTGCAACCCAACATATAAAAATACAAATACCTTCACTTTATTACGCTATTACAAGAATTGCACTATTATAGCATTTATACATTCTTATATAACTTTTTATCCCTAGTACCAACACCCCCACTACCATCACTAATACATATACCACACAGGGTTCATTTTCTATAGAATGGCTTTGAAAAGTACTTTTCCTTTGCCCTGTTGTATCTTGGAAATAAATGTATATTTACTGTATACACTATTATCACTGAAATATTAAATTGCATGTCTTGCAAGAGGGTGAAGGGGTATTAAAGAAAATTCTCATTTAGTGGTTTTTCTCTTCCTTTTTTATATAAAATAATTTGGCAGATAAGCTTATACACAGGAATCTCCTTCAATTTACTCTCCTCTCTTCTTTTTTTCTTGAGAGAGAAAGTGTGTCTATCTGTTCTGCTACACCTAATCCATTATTATCTTTTCCGTCTTAATATCCAATTCTCTCTACGGACATGAAGGAATTCCATTCGGGTTTTTTTCTTGTAAAAAATCCATCCGCCACCGCAGCTATAGATGAAACGATATGAAAAGCCTTTTACATCTTATGCTCACTCTCATGGCTATTATTTCACCATCACCGTACAGCCAGCTAGCTAGTGTGGTACATGCTAAACCAAATAGATATAATATTTTTATATTCATATCATACTAGTACATTACACCACCTGCAGTCATTACTAAATGTTGTAGAATCCTCTTCCTTCCTTTTCTAAGAGTCACGGTTTACGATAATGGATATATAATATTTGCAAGAAAAAATCCACCAAAGAAAAGCAAGTCAGGGTATTGATGATCATTACTGCAGCATGGCTAGGTAAAAACTATCTAAATATGTATATATCTTTTTTGGCATGTTGATGAGTCGTGTTGCATCTGAAAGAATATCCTTACTCACTCGCCGCGAGACCTCGTTTCCTTATCGTTTTCTTAATAATAACAATAATGAGAATGTTGGAAAAAAGGGGAGAAGACGAGAGGAATAACTGATATCTGACGAACATTATGAGTCTTTTATACAATAAAATTGTGCTTGCGTGCGTACAACTTTTCCCCGAAGGCTAGGCAGTGAGTAGAATGGAAAAGGAGCGAGAGAGGATTTTACTTGATTTTTGATTACCCATTTCTATTCTATCTTCATAGTGGTAAAACATCAGCAATATAAATAGAAAGAGTGAGAGCTTCGATGAGAATCTTAAGAGGAAGTGAAGCAGAGGGAAGAAGCGTATTATGTCATTATTGTTATTACTACTTTCTCCATATACATTACAACTACTACGTCAAGGAATACACATCAATGACGGCTGTGGTATAGGATCTCACTCTCTTACTATATCATCGTCTTCCAGTGTTGTCCTTTCTAATTCAGTATAAGAGCCAATTTATCTAACTTGCTAGTTTGTTTTCTTATGTCTGTTCCACGGAGAGCGAAGAGTATTAAATTCCAACTATGACTGTTGTTGGTTGTATGGAGTGTTCTATGTTTATATACCTACCAAATTTGTTTTACTGTTAGTTGTATACATATATTTATTCACTTTATATATATTCACTCGTCTCGTCACGTTTACTCTTCTTTTTTGGAACCCTCCCAATCTGTATCATCATTAATTATTATAATACATTATAAACGAGAAGGAAAAGAGAAAGCATTGTATGAAACCGAGAGGAAGAAAGAAAGAGAGAAAGGAAGGAAGAGAAAATGGTTTGATGAGAGAGAAAATATGGAGGGGGAAAAAGTTTCTCCTTTCTTTGATGGTGTCGGCATGCAAGCATCCATGCATTCTAATATACCTAAAAAGGTTGAAAAGTCAAACCAAATTTCCTTTAAAATTTGGCATCTATCCACTTCTTCCATCTTATATATATGTAACTATACACTTAACAGTGTAACGTACGCAGACATATTGTAAAAACAAACTCATTTGCATTTTACATTACAAAAGGGAAAGTAAGAAGGTTACTCGATTTACAGTCTATAATATTTCTAACATACCACACGATATTATTCACAAGCTCATACCACACCAAAGGTTTTCCCGTTTTCTTGTGGTTGCCGTTTGGCTTCTTTGTAAAGA
This sequence comes from Entomobrya multifasciata, assembly GCA_034693345.1. Lineage (NCBI taxonomy): Eukaryota > Metazoa > Arthropoda > Collembola > Entomobryomorpha > Entomobryidae > Entomobrya > Entomobrya multifasciata. The sequence goes on along the minus strand of JAQFXM010007150.1, from coordinate 2,059 downwards.
AGGGAGCGTGGAAAGAGATTGATAACATGATGATACTTTATCCACCATGTAATTTTATATTTTTTGGATTCATATCTTGAATCTTCCTTTCTAGTAAATAGGTAAATACGTATTACACTGAATTTTAATGTGTGGTGGTGGTAGATACATCTGCATAAAAAACTACGCGTAATATTACTATGCAGATCGTCTACTGTTTCTTCTTTATTAATCCGCTGATATTACTTTTGCTGGAGGTTGTGGCGGGGCATTAGTTCCTCTCTTGTATTTCTACATGGAACTCTGGTACTTAGTCCCTTTGAGCGCAATCCTTTAGTCACATGATAAGAAAGCTTCATCATCATTATTTATTTCCTTCCCCTTTCTTGGGAACGAGTAATTTCCTACCTACATTATATTTTTTTGCCTGAGGTTTGGGGTTTTTCTAGCTTTGAAGCACAAAAAGATGTAAAGAAGGAGAAGAGTAAAGGGAACTAATAGATAGTCGTAGTCATGATCGTCATCGTCATGTGCTATACTTTTACTCTTCCATTTTTTTGTTGTAGTGTTTCTTTTCTCTTTTCTCCCAAGACATTACGTTTTTTCATGTGGAAACAAATTATTATTATTATGCAGTTCCCCTCCAGGTGAATATCTATATAGAAAAAAATGCTATCTTCCACTCTACTAAAGTAGTAATAATAGTAGCAAAGGCAGGAAAACCTGACCAAAAAAGTTGTAACTGTAACATTAACATATAAACCATAGATTTGGCTGCGGCAACATTAATATCCCATATTTCATATGTACATATAAATACGTACATATTGTGAATATGATGAAGATGACGATGCCTTCCTTTGAGTATAATATTAATGCTTATGATTATAAAAACGACTTTTACGGAATGACATGGCTATGGCGTATGGCCATTTTTATTACAACTATAATACGGGGTATATGCAGACTAATAGCAGTGGTGGTTAGATTTTCTTTGTGTTTTTCATTTAGCCACTCCATGTGATGTGAATGTAATGTGCCTGAGAGCATTTTACATTGGCCATAAAAAAACTTCTTGGTATTGCTGAAAGTTATTACAAAGGACCTACAACTAACAGCATATCTCTCTTTTTTCTCCTCTGGCAAGAGGGACTATTAAGAAAAAGTAAATGGTGTAGATTTAGGTTACAGTGCCATTATAACGTGTACTTTTCCTTAGTGAAATAGAAAAGGAACGACACTAGACACCCTACAACTTTCCCTACAGGAAAAGTGATAAACCTCTTTCTTTCTCTCTTTGGCCAGAGAAAGAAGAACCACATATTATGTAATAAACGTACATACATACATTTTCATGATGGTACAGTGATGTAATGATGATGATCATCGTACTCCGTGTACCATACATAAAATGTGTAGTGGTGAGTGAAGAAGAGAGGAAGAGGAAATAAGATGCTACATTTTTACGGTTAAATGAAAGCAGAGAAAGTAATGAAAGAATAAAAAGCTGTATACGACTCCGTCTACTGTTTTCATGAAAGCTGAGAAAGTTAGTGGTAGTAAATAACTTGAGCTGATTCTCTCTTTCTCTCTCTCTTGGTCGTCGTGTTATGGGTCTCCGTATAATTCTCGGAGGAAGAGCCCATTTGGCTTATCACTAGTGGGCTTAATGCGCTGTGAATGTTGCTTCTGGCAAGTTTCTTCCTTTTGACGACTATCTTTTGCTCTTCTCTTTTCCTTTCCTCTCATGACTCTCACTTTGGTTGTGTGAGAAGCTGCAATGATGATCTAACTGAAGTTGAAAAGACGGAAAAGATTTTATGTGCCTCTCTTTCCTGTCCTGTAAAAAGCTCATACCATTTTAAGCACAAAGTAATCATAATAATAACCGTGTTTGTTGCATGTTCGGTGTATGTGTGTGGTGTGTCGGAATGGATTTTTGAGATTAGAGCTGTAAAGAAAGAAAAAAAGGTCGTTTGCTGTTGAAATGGATTTAATGGGTGCTGTAACGGGAGATTTGTCTAGGAGGGTATTTTGGAGGGTGGAGGAGTCACGAGAAAAGAGAAAACTACTTGTGAAT
>JAQFXM010007149.1:0-12255 GCA_034693345.1 Entomobrya multifasciata | reverse complement strand
TGATTTATTCATCAACATACGGCTGAGATATCCGAATGTTTAGTCGGCTCATTACTTTTGGTTTCCCCTATGTAAATCTCCAAATAAGTAGAGAAGTGGCATATTATATAATTTATTTACGTCAACTTGTACTCTATGGCATTGTATAACTTGTTGACAAAGATAACAATGTTAAATTTGTATCTCCATATGAATGTGATATCAATGAAGCTTTTTGTTAAGCTGAATCAGCGTTCACTTATGTGACAGTGATTATAACTATTACAGGGAAACATTGTTTGGGTTATCAAAGTGTTGTATGATGACGTAAGAAAAAGTAGATAACTGATTACGCTGCTGATACTTGAAATATCTGTTGAATATATACCTGTGTTATTGAGATACGAACGTTCCCAACGAATGTCTTCGGTTCAGTGACATAATCAATCAAACTTCGAACTGTCCATCAAAAATATGATCAAGCGAATTGCCATTGCCAGCCTTTGTCTATCAGCGTATTTCATAAAATAAGGAATTTCCCCTCATTTTCCTTTCACAATTATTTATTTGTTATGCCAGTAATAAATGAATAAGCATATGCGTGAACAACAACCATGTTTAAAAATAATAATCACCAAAATATAAGGTAGAACAAAAATAAAATTTAATCCGTGTAAAAAGAAAAACAAAATAAATTTAACGATTTAGCTTAGCTTATGCACATAACAAATACGAAATGCATAAAAAAAGGAAAATAATTTACTTTTTTCAAGCAGAAGCTTTCTCCACAACTGTTGTATCTCTTGTTTCAATATTTCGCAGTTGCTTTTTCTTGATTCGTTTCAGCTTGGCAGAGTTGCGGATCTTTAAATTCAATAAAAACGTAAACAGTTAGTTATAATTTACAATGATAGCTTGAAAAGCAACAATTTAATTAGAGCGAAAATGAATAATTCTTACCACTTGAACTACTTCAGATTTCTTGGCATTCTCCTCCTTCCTCTTCTTATTTTCAGCTTCTCTTTCCCGTTTTAATTGTTGTTGGATTTTCTTCTGTTCAATGATAGACCTGGATTTTTCTTTAGTCTCTTTCAACTGCTGACGAAGTTCCTGCTTTTTCTCGAATGTATCACGCTTGTGCTTCTTCACCGTTGAGGTCCTGTAAAACAGATAAGAACAAATTTACAAATTAGGGGCAATTAGATAACAATTTCTAATTTACAAAAAAAATCCAAATACTTCAAAACTCAAACCTTTGCTTTTGATTTTTCCATACTCGTCCAGACTTTGGCTTTCCTCGAGGTACAGTAGCAACTTTAAATTCAGTAGCTTTGGTAGAACTAGTTTTAACTTTACCCATTGCACTTACACTAGAATCAATTGTCAGTAATTCTCCGTAAATCTACTTTCTCTATAATTGTAAAAGGTACCAGTCAAAGTCAATATATTTTCAAGTTCCTTTCAATCAAACACTCCAACCTGTAATGGAAATAGAGAAAAGAGAATTTTTATCAGTTCTATCGACTTGTCTAACTGATTTATAATGATGAGCTTATAAAATACTGTTTAGTTTTAGATCTACAATACTGATTATGTACGTGTGTTCCTTCAACATGTACAACACATAGTTGAACATACATACATTATATACTACTGTGTGGAGAAAGTTGTAACTTTTACTCTCTTCATTCATCATACATGTAATGAGAAAGGTATCTATTGATTTTTAAAGGTAGCAAAAACTAAATGCATAGGTACCATTTTGATTTTAAAATTAATGTTCCATAATTTCGTTCATTTTGCCAGTGCAGTGATATTATCTCGCCTACATTACTTTTTTTCTCTAGTTCTATAAATAGACAGGCTCTATTGCGACGTACCCAATGACCTGACGTCGTCGTCTGGTTTGATATAACTGCGGAAGTACATATAATCAATACATACTATACTGCACTCTACACATGATTAGTAAAAACTGTGTTTATTTTGGCACAGCACAGTTATTGCAAACTGTGTAATTAAAACTGAAAAAATGCAAATAGCACCACCATCACAGTCTATTTTATATATACATTTTAAATATTTTTTCAGAAATAATATCCTTTTACTCTTGTCTCCCATTTATCAAAAAACTACAAGTGTTCTAGACAAGCAGCTTTAGCCACTTGAACATGGATGACAACGACAACTTGAACGGGTACCTAGTACCCGACCTGACAGTTACACAACATCGTAATAGGCCTCTCCAAAAAAAAGCTGTTATAAGTTACGTATTCTCTATAGAATATCCAGCCAAAGAGGATAGTGGCTTACGAATGTACAAGTAGCTGTACAACACTTTCAACATCATCTTGATTTTCATTTGCTGATGGCTTGTGGCTTAACTTTTCCGACAGTGCCCGACATATGGGAAAATGTTAAAAGTGGAAAGCCGAAAACGCTGCGGCTTTACGAAAAAAACACTGACCCTCTCTACTTTCCTTTTCGGTCTTTTTAGCTAAACTCTCGAAAACCCTCCGAATACAACTTTTCAGGTTAATTTTCGCTTGTCTGTCTGTTTTCTGAGCTACTTTGGTCGGGACTCGGGATGACGGGAAATAAATGATGATGAGATGTGAATATGATGCAAGGAACAAGTGTTGTTCAGGGTTTTAGAAAAAATACTTAATATTTCGATTTACCGTTATGAGTGTTGTGCATAAAACTTACAGCATCGGTAGTATTATCATTTCTACAAATTTACGGACAGTTATGTTACCTGTCATCTTTTTATAACCTTGCCCATCGTGTTAGTATAGTATGCAGTGCTACTGTAAACTTGCGCCAATATTTACATATCTACTAGAGTTGATACTAGAACTACATTCATGCCACCTGCACCTGTCCTTAAAATTTTCACTACTTTCCCCTTTCCTGTGAAAAATGGAGGAAAGCCAACGACAGTGTCTTACCAAACCTTGTCTCACGAGCCAAAGACAGTTGTTAGCAAGCTACCTACCTAAATACTTGCGTAAGTAGGAAAACTAGGAATCCTTACGAATTCCAAGAACAGGAAGGTCATAATGACATACTATCCAAATCCAAACCAATGTATTTATTGAACAACAAGTAACCAACCTATTGGTATTGGTCAATGTAAGCACTTTAAACTTGTACTTATGACCAATTATAAACCTCATAGAAGTCCGTAACCGTCAACCTCAAAATCGTTGCTGCCAACTTTTGTATGACTGACAACTAATCATGATGACGAGACGATGACATATTAACTCCAACAATGATGCAGTAAAGTGAATTAAGTAACTTTAATTTCGGGATGAATTTGTCGTCACTTTACTGTCATATTGCTTCTGGATGTTTATAACATTATGTTATTCAGTCAGAGTAAAATATTTAAAGCTTTCTGATTTTCTGTAAAGAATCACTAGAAACTGATTAATTAATTGATTGAACTTACCTGTAACTTTCCTCACCCAGTACAAATAACAACACTACAGAATTATCTATGATTGCAAATGCAAAATTATTTGTCTTTACAAAAAAAACTGCTGACAATTAACGTGTAAACTAATCAAGAATTAAAGTTCAATGCAAGAAAGCACAAAATGAAAATTGTAAACATTAAAAGCACACACACACTAAATCTGACACCACGTGTAGCCCAAGTATCGGACATGTAGTCTGACTATGCCCCGTAACTGAATGCATGTATTTTGAGTAGTGCATCAAAAACATACAAGATGCACAGAGTATCTGTTTCTGCAAAAGTGTATGTTTGTAGTGTATCTCTGAACCGGCTGCATTTTGCTATATTTACGTTGAATGACACTTGTCAATATTATGTATGGTTCAAAAAGCACAAAAAAGTGTTCAGATAAATAGCGTCAAAATAGTTTTTAAAGAACTATGTAAGTTTTTTAATCTATCTAAAATTAATCTACGATGGGCCATAATAAAACTTCTCTGAGTTAATTGGCCATTTTGATCCAAGAATCAAAAGCTGCTCTTAAATCTGATAATTTCTTGTTTTTTCACAGGTTCATGTAGTTTTTAACTTGCCTTGCAGGCAGGTTAGATTTATCTTGAGTGATAAGCGTGAGCAATAATCTATAATTATGGGTAGGACCGTTTTGATGATTGCTGAGAAGCCTTCGGTGGCTGAACTTATCGCACAGAAGTTGGGTAGAGGTGTCCATAGTCGAAAAGGTAATCTATTTGATTTGCTTGGGTCGGGTATTACATTTGTCCCTTGATCTTGCCCTGTGAGTTCATTTAACCAGATCAGAGTTTTGTAAATAATTGTCTTATTTGACGCTTGAATCTATATTTGATATTCTCCTCAGCTCTGAATGGAATCCCAGTTCATGAATGGGATGGAAATTTTAGGAATGTTGGAAGTGTCACATACCGAATGACGGCTGTGACAGGGCATATTTATGGATTGGATTTTCCTTCCAAGTTCAATTCTTGGGAAAAAGTATGTTAAAAATATAAGTTCTTTAAAACTGCAACTTATCTTATACATGTCATATATTTATGTTTACATGTATTTTTGGTAGGTTGACCCTGCTGAACTTTATGAGTGCCCAGTTACAAAAACTGAGGCTAATGAAAAACAAAGGGTTCCACAAATGTTGAAAGCGGAAGCCAGGAATGCAGACTTTCTTGTATTATGGCTAGATTGTGACAAGGAGGGTGAAAACATTTGCTTTGAGATCACAGATATTCTGCAGGATACAATGCAGCTAATTCCAGGGAAAACGCTGTTTCGAGCTAGATTTTCTGCCTTGACTGGTCCCGATCTTAACAAGGCGATGGATAATCTTAATGTTCCGAACGAAAATGAATCTAAAAGTGTTGATGCACGGCAGGAATTGGACTTGAGGATTGGTTGTTGCTTTACAAGATTTCAAACAAAAGCGTTTCACGTATGTTTTTAATTCATGATTCGATTATAGAATGATTGAATTTCATGAGAATTTTTTCTAAAAATATGATACATTTTTATGTAATTGCACGGATAGGGAAAATATGGAGGTTTGGATTCAACTTTAGTTTCATATGGGCCATGTCAAACACCGACACTGGGATTCTGTGTTAAACGCCACGATAAAATCCAATCCTTCAAGCCCGAGAAATTTTGGAGTATCAATGTAATAATGATTACATTTTATGGTTGTAAGCCAGTTTCACTCTCATTTGTGTACTCAATTTTTAAAGCGTATATTTTAATGCGAAATAGGTTACCGTTGGTCTGGATGGGGACAAACAAATTAGCCTTGATTGGAAGCGCCACCGCTTATTCGACAAGGAAGCTGTAGAATACTTCCTGAGCACATTGAAGGATTCCAAAGTAGCGATGTATGTATGAAAATTAAACATTTTCTATCGTTTGGCAATGTATAGACATTTATCATTTTTCATGGGAAATAACTCAAATACTTGTATTTTAGCGTGGGCTCAGTAAAGAAGAAGGAGCATCCAAAAAAGCGACCCGTTGGATTGAACACAGTGGAAATGCTACGTCTGGCATCATCTAAATTGGGTAATACATTGTTTTTGTAAAGATTTGGATTTTTTCGGGATAACGTTGTTCCAAATTAAAAACATTTCTTTTTTTCTGATTGTAGGAATGTCTCCTCAGCATACCATGCAGGTAGCTGAAAGGTTGTACACTCAAGGATACATCAGTTATCCTAGGACAGAATCTACGCATTATCCGGCGAACTTTGATTACAAGTAATTATTGCTGAATTTTTGTTGTGATTTGTTTAATTATCTTGTTAAAGCAATGTATTGTTGGAAATAATGCATTTGTAACCTTTTTTAGATCGGATTTGGGAAAATTTGCAAAACACGATGAGTGGAGCTCATTGGTTTCATGGAATTCAATTGTCTCTCCTTTAAAAGGTCATGATGCCGGTGACCATCATCCGATAACGCCGTTAGTTGCAACTTATTCCAATACATTTCACGACACAGACGCTTCTCGGCTTTATAACTTCATTGTAAAGTATTTCATCGCAACCGTAAGTTTTCAAATGAGAAAGCTTCTTTTAGATGAATGGCCAAAAAATGAGAAAATAATAATTTGTTCGTTTATTGTATCTGCTCGTATTTTTAGTTCACCGAGGATTGTTTGTATCTGGAAACTAATGTAGACTTCCGAATTCAAAACGAAGTATTCAGCTTTACAGGAAAGGAGATTATAAGACCTGGTTTCACGAAGGTTTATCCTTTCCCTGTCATTTCCAGCAGTGAACAAATTCCAGATGTCAAGATGAACAGTAGCTGGCCTATTTTGGAAGTAATAAGCACATTCCAACGTTCATTGCACTTTGTTGAAAAATATTTGACCGTGTATTTACTTGATTTATTATTTTGTTACAGAAAAAGCTGTACGAGTCTGAGACAAAGCCTCCAGATTATTTGACGGAAAGTGAGTTGATTTCTTTGATGGAACAACACGGTATTGGAACGGATGCTTCGATTCCAGTACACATCAACAACATTTCTCAGCGAAACTATGTACAAATTGTCATGCCTGGCAGGAAGCTGGTTCCAACGGAACTTGGTAATATTATATCGTATAAGTATAAAGTTTTCTTTATATCATTCAATTGAATGCATTTTTACTCAATTTATTGAAAATCTCGTAGGCATAATACTTGTACATGGCTATTTACGGGTAATTCAGCAATATTTTTTAGATTTTAATTTTGAGTTGTTACATAGTTCAAGTTTTCTAAAACTACTATTTTTGTGAAATTTTAGATCGATCCAGAGTTAGTACTGCCAAGTATGAGATCTGAACTGGAGAAGCAGCTCAACCTTATCGCAAGTGGTAAGACTATTGTTTAATATCTAGTTGTTAACTGTCTGTCATTTTTATGGATTGTGTTGAAAATTTCTGACTTTTTATTCAGGCGAAGCACAATTAAGCCCGGTTGTGGACCATGCACTCGATATTTTCAAAGCAAAGTTTTTGTTCTTTGTAAAAAATATAACAGCTATGGACGAGTTGTTTGAAGTATCTTTCTCAAAGTTTGCTGATGGTGGCAAGCCATTTTCACGGTAAGTATTGTAATCGCTAATTATATTGTTTACAAGCTAAGCTGTATTAGTCCTAAAACCAACCAATTTTATTCCATTTTTAGGTGTGGAAAATGTCGTCGCTACATGAAATTAGTGTCACTAAATGTCAGCCGTTTGCATTGTGCTACATGCACTGATACTTATAACGTACCACAAGGTGGAATTCTAAGAGCTTTTAATGACACTCGTTGCCCACTTGATGATTTTGAGCTGATACAATATAACGGCGGTAGTAAGGCCAAAAGCTATACTTTTTGTCCGTATTGTGTCAATAATCCTCCGTTTCCGTAAGATATATTTGGAATTACCCGAGTATTAAAATATTTATGTTCTCTTAATAATTTAACATGAATTTGTATGCCTTTAGCGGAATGAGGAAAGGAAATGCTTGCAATATGTGTGAACATCCAACATGTCCTATGGGTTACGGTAAGTTGCATACCTGTTAAAATTACCAAAGATCTGAAGCATGATCCCTTCAACAGGACTCAAACAATTTGGTTTATTTTCATGATTAACAGCGATGAAAGGAATATGTGCATGTGAAGAATGTGATGATGGAATTTTGGTACTGGACCCTGCATCCGGACCGAAGCATAAAATCAGTTGTAACAAGTATGTATCCTGAATAATTAGTTTTAAAGTTCTCATAGCCTTTTTGATTTGGATTTAAGTATATATATATTTATATATGTATATTCGTTGAAGGATGAACTTATAAAAAGTATTTTCTAATTGCTAGATGCGACGTCTATATATCCGTATTTGAGGGATCCCGACGTGTAACCGTTTTGGATGAAGAATCGTGCGAATCTTGCGATTCTCAACTAGTTTTGGTTGATTTACCAAAGCGGGCCAGTGAAGGAGAGAAAAGAGGATGTATTTTCTGTACGGAAGAATTTGAACCATTTGTGGAAAAGCACAGAGTATTGGAGAGGAAAGGATTCTCCGGTAGGGGAAGAGGTCGAGGTCGTGGTAGAGGTAGAGGAAGGGGCCGAGGCGGAAGACGAGGTAGTCGTGGACGTGGTCGATCTTGAATAGTTTCGTAAGTGGAAAACCGTGTGTTTGTAAACACCCATGTTGAAAAATATAGTTTTTTTCTGTACCGGTGAATGCTCATTTAATATTTAAAATTTGAATTGGTATTTGCAAATTTGGCATTCCAGAATAATGAAAGTAATAAATTCAATAATGTTCCCATTTATTGTAATAAAATAAAATCAACGATTTAATTTTCATTTTTTCAACTCTCAAATCATAATATAGCCATTTGAAGTATGAAAAAAGTAAAATATGCTAAAAAATACAAACTCACTCACTTTACATCTTTGTGTGTACCACATGATAGCGTCGCTTCTCGGCACGCATTCGTTTAGTTCATTTATGGTTTCTGATGTACTCCTACAATCACAGTACCCCGCAGCGTTTTCAATCATATATTCATACGCAATCGGATTAATTCCAAATCCATGAAATGCCTTTTGGTAAATCATGCGCTGTGCTTCTTTGCTCGCATTCCTACAAATTAAAGAGCTATGACAGTCAGTAGTATTTGGAAGTTGCAAAAATGGATCCGTAATTGATGGGTCTTCGTTAAATATGCAGGGAACTCCTGCCTTAGCAATGCACTTGAATCCAGAAACTGTCTTTTCCTTAACAGAATACAAATAATTACAGTCGCATCTGTTGTTTATGGTTAAGGATTCGTCATATTCTGTTCGACAATAGGTGAGCTCAAAGGGGTTGCAAGATAAAGCCACCTTGAGATCCTTTTCATTTTCATGTTTACAAATTAAATCAATAAAACTGACATTTTTATCAATAATTGGTATTTTTAAGTAGAAAAACGCATATTACCCCAGATGTTGATTGATGCTTTGCAAGCCTATCATTGAATATGCAAGTGGGAGCATCTGGAGGTTTTGGAGGATCTTTTCCAAAACTATCGTAAGTTGAAGCATTCAAGTATGCAAAGTTTGTCCATCTCTCTAGTAAGGTCTCCTGCTCGAAAGATTTACTAGATGCTGAATATTGGCTAATTATGGCACCAGAAACGTATGCGTCGTTTTCTACAGAACATCTTTGGCCCAGATCAGAGAAAATACGATTATTGTCCCGATAATCTAAGGGAAAAGCATAAATTAAAGTAGCAAAATAATTTGAAAAGTTCCTAGGAAAAAAGCTCCATTCATTTTTGGAGATAATAGAGAGTTAGTTCGGTTGTCGATATAAATTCCATCGTACAAGATGTATTCCCTGGACAGAGCTTATCTTCAATGTCGTTTGGAGCAGCCCTCGTACGAAGAACTAGGTATGAAAGTAACAAAATAGGAAAATTCAGGAATTTGCATATACGCCGCATTTTAACTGTTGACTGTCAGCGTCCACGTCCTTGGTCCATGCACTTTTATGTTTCAAGTTGCAAGTCACAACGCAGTACCTTTGACGTCAGAGTGTTGTGTTGTTGATGCATATATTCATAATATGTAGATGTACAATAACATTATCATCTAGTCAACTTTTATTTCCAGTGAAATTCATTCATGGCAACTTCCGCTACATCGTGAGAAATAGGATGTGAGAATGACTAATTAAATGACACTCGATTCATACAGTCGAATCATTTTATCACTTGAAACAAAACCATATCATTTGTCAGCATTTACCTGTCAGGTAACAGTTACTGACTATGAGAGCCATAATCTCTAATAGTGGTCATTAGTCATGTCTCTGAGAGAGGCTTACGCAAGTAAGTACATTTTAAAATTAAATGTAACACGCTGAAAAAATTGATATGTTGGACAGCTCGATGGATAAAGTTTTTGAACAAAGCATCAAGCATATTTATTTCTTATCGTTAGTAAAACTAAAGCATGTATATACATAAGTACTGACTGCCTGATTTTTCTTTAAATTGTTGTAACAATTCTGAAATTACGTGTCTAAAAGGATTGGGTTTTTGTGCTAGAATTGAACTTGACTTTGTACCGTGAAATATCCATTGTACATATGTTTGCAATTGGCAATTTGCAATGAACACTAAAAAAGTAAATTGTGGTTAGTTAGATATTGCAATACTCTACATAAATTACACACTAAAAAACTCTTTTTCAACTAGCTACACAAAACATTTATGCCAGAATAAAATGTTGAAATTACAGGTATAGCAGCAGCGAAGCTTTAAATTGAAGCTCGAATTTGTGATTGTTTTTAACTTACAAAGAGATATATTACACATGTTTCAGAAAACACATTCGTCTTAAATTTGTCTTTGTTACAGGCTCCTTTTATTGATTGATAATTACATACTGTCAATCAGGTACCCAGACTTTTACATAAAAAGCTAAGCAATTAACTAACGAGATGCATTGCATTGTAGGGATTGATCGTTATGAATTCATTGTCAAACCACTGCGTGTGGTTCATGGTCTAAGTCTAAAAAACCAACACATTTTCAGTCATTCATCGACACAACCTTCAAAAATATGCACCTCAAATTGCTCAGGTGGTGAAACATGTCTCCTTTTATCTTAATAAACTTCCAATCAAACTATCGAATGCAACAAAAATTAAAAAACAACGAATAAAAATGGTTCGCTCAAGACAAATATTTTGGGGCATTATGAAACAAACTAAATGACAAGTTTTAAACATATCTCCTTTAATCTCATCGCGAAAAATATGGTCATACTGATTTCTTTCGCTGAACACATAAAATTTTGGTTTTCATTTTTCATTAGCCAATTTTTTCATAGTATTAAATCTTAATCTCTTCCCGTGTAATGTTTCCAACGATGTAATTTATACGTTTTATAATCCTTGCGTGTACATTCACGAAGATGCTATTAAATACATTTGTGACCGCAAAATATACAATTAATACTACTTCAATAAAGTCTGAAAGTCATATTTCAAGTCAATCGTAAAATTGTGTTTGTATATTGTAAATACTTGTACAAATCATTTTTATGTTATATATTCATTCTCTGGCGTCTCTGAGCATTGTTCGTGTAGTGTACATTCAATATGTTACATTACACATTACAATTACAACTAACCTATTTGAAGAGAACCGTGTACAAATTTTATGCTCGGAGATACCATTAAAATGAAGTTTTTGTACTTTGTGACTTTTGCGAATTCAAATGAAAGAACAAGCTCAAGGTTTTTGCACAAAAACTAGACCAGATTAGACCACTTGATGTCTACCCAAGCCAAGCCACATGTAAGCGTGCATGCCATCATCTATCAATTTCATGATGTAAAACAATACAATATACAGCAATCTTTCAAAAATAATCTACCTGTATCTCAAAAAATGGCGTGTGGAATAAAAGAAAAAATCTAAAGGTCACTTTTCGTGCATTGTAAATGGACCCACATTTTGTTGTTGCATAAAAATTTCAGGTTTTCACAAAGGAACATGGTCCAAAATTGCAACAATTTAAGATACTCTGTTCTACTTCAATAGTATTCGGAAGCCCCAGTAAAAGGACACCACTAATCGAGTTATGAAAATTGTTGGGTTGTGTCATACCCAGACTGAAAGTTATATCTTTTAATTTGAATGAACGTTGAAACGTGCACCATTAATTTCAAAACATTAAAAAACAATGCACTAACAGATATAACTTTGATGTGCTCATCTTCGTCATTTTATATTCCTTCTCACATGTTTTATTACAAATTACAAATCCAACGCATCTTGCTAATTCAACGCATAACAAGTCGCAAACTATAAGGACAAAAATATTTAAGTGCAGGCAAATAACCGAGATGTCTGACAAGCACTATCAAAACATCATCGAGTCAAACAATCACGTAAACGTTTGTAGTTTAGTTGCGTATATGCGTCAAAGAAGTTGCATGCAAGGCGCATTTATGTAAAAAGTATTTTTATGATAAAACATGTTTAAATCATGTTTTTAACATGGTAGAACTCTTTTTAAGTTTCGACATGTCAAAAGAAAATCATGGTAAAACCCAAAAAAAAACGCAAAATCGTAACAATGTAAAGGTAATTTATATTGACTGAGGCTCTGGATGGATATTAGAAGATAAATCCGCAAGGTGAGCGATTAAAATTAAATATACTTTCATTTGGTAGCCATTATTTATAGTTCCCAACTCATCCGTTCCATAATAATTGGATCAAAATCATGTCATCAGTCACAGTCAAAA